>PVKM010031018.1:0-17002 GCA_004027735.1 Carollia perspicillata | reverse complement strand
ACGGACATGCTCACCTGCATGCACGCACATCACTAGCTATGTGAATGTATCCACGCATTTGAGTATACATACGTGTGTTTTGCCTGTGGGACAGAAATGCTGGCAACTCAGCAGGATCAGGGAGTCGAATGCAAATGCATTCTTCAGTTCTAGGTGATACAGTTCGCACTGTGCACTGTGAGGCTGAGATGAACTGGGCAGTCCCTCGTCCTGCAGCTGAGTCTTGGCGGTGGCATCAGCCCTTTGTGGTGACGGCTCCTGTTAATGATGGCTTTGTCCTGACAGGTTGCCTCGTTCAAGCTGACGGAGTCTGGGGAGGTGCTGTTTGGATATTCTAAAGTCACCAAGAGAGAAAGACACTAGGCTTGTCCCCAGCTGATTCTCTGGCCTTGACAGAGTCCCTATGACTTTGAGAGAGGTGTACAACCCAGGAGGCCACGCCTCTATTTTTCCAAACGTAAACAAAGTCTGGCAGATGGTGGTGGGCCCTCAGCAAATGCTTCTTGAGAAATGACCAAAATAAATGAGAATTAAAGTGGCCTGACGACTTACTTTAATGATGAGGTGAAAAGAAACTGCCAAAGGATTTGGGGGTCCTTCTGACCTGGGCAGGAATCCAAGCTCCTTCAGTCTCACGGGCAACATTCTTATTCTTTCTGATCTTGAGTTGCTTCTATTTTTAGGAATACAGTAAGGATGCGATGAGCATTAAATCTGTAAAGTCCTTAGCCTAATGTCTTCAGCAGATACACGGGGAATGTTAAATGACGGAGCACCTTATATTTATCATGTTATTATAACTGAAGCCAAGTTCTTAATTATCCTTAATGTAAAATATATAACCTGTGTGAACATTGAATAATCACTGTTGTGCTAGAGCGTGTGATATATACACCGAACATTCTAGAAATGGTGATCTTTAACAACAGCGGCAACAGTACTAACTGCTCACGTACCACTTACCTGAGTCTTACACTGTGCTCAGGACTTCTTCTGGGTTACGTCATTCCATCTTCGCAACAGCCCCTTGAAGGATGCTCAGCTGTTTGCTTCACAGATAAGAAAACGGAGAGTCAGATGGATCAAGCAGTTGTGCAGTCGCCTACGCAATATGCGTTCAGTCAGGGCTCAGGTTCAAATCCGCTCAACAGCAGGTCCCAAGCTCCCAGGCTTTTCATTGCTTTTCACAAAAGCCTTCGTCCCACAATCTAGCTCATACCAATTGGTAAAAAAAAGTTCTGAACCCAATAAAAGCGCGCACACACACATCCTTTCAAGTTTTATTTATATTTCTTAGTTCAAGAATTACACACTAGCCAACACTATTGTAATATTTACATGCTGAAACTGACTGTAGTAAGTTTAAGTTCAAGAAAAATAATTCTTATGTGCTACTCATTGATAATCCTCATTTGTTACTATCTCATGTATCCCAGAGATTTTTAGAAGTCCTGTGTTTAGAAAGACATGAAAATAGATGCAATGGTATCCACTTGTGTTCTGCATTTTCTAGCCGTTGGAAAAAATCTGCATTCTGTGCATATTCAGAAAGGCTACAAGGTAATTAGTAAGGCTGATAATCACTACATTGTGAGGAAACTAGAATATCGCTTTTTATAAAAGGACGGCTTGGAACTGTGCAGGGACAATATCCAAAACAGAACGATTCAAACACCCATGCAAATCAAAATAAAACATGTTATGGAATGTAAATGATTTGCCACTTTGAATCATGTTCAAAGTGTGCGTGGCTGAACATAAATGACCAAACCCATAAAGGGAAGCATCACCCCGCGTCAGACGGCGGAAGGACACACACACGGGCATCTGATTAGTGGACGCATGACAGGAGACGTTTGCTTTTGGAAGTTAAAAAACACAAAGCCTTGTTTTTTTTTTTATGATTTGGATCATATCTGTCTATCACAAAAGAACTTCTTGAAGCAAATTAATATCCAATGTCAAAATTTTGCATGTATCTACAGAAATGTTTGACTTCAATATCCAAAAAGCAAAGAGGTGTTTAAGAGTACTTGCTGTGTTTTAAGTATTGTTTTCTGGAGTGATTTCGTTAAGGGTGGCATCTTAATTGGCATCATGTTGGCTCTACGGTTTTTTACAATGTTCCTAGTGTACTTGGAAAATGTTTTTTAAACCTTTGGTTTGAAGCAGCGTCTTTTTTTTCCATTTTCCCTCATTTTTCTTTTTTTTCTTTCCTTTTTTGTTTTTAAAATAATTCTGGAGTCTTTGGTTGAAAGGAACAATACTATCTAAAGACAAAATGCTATTACTTCAAAAAAAAAAGGTCTTCCAGTAGGCATTGCGTGTAACAAAGTTCTGGAGCGAGTGTGAATTAGAAGCATTTTTACTTCTCTCGTGCCATCAATATGGACTTTTCCTCTTTGAAAATTGAGATTGAAGTTACAGCCTTTGGTTTCTTGAACTCTGACACATAAAAAACCCCCTTAAGCAATCAATGATCATTTCCGCTTCTCCCGGTTGCCATCCCTAAGGCTCTCTCTCGGCTGTTCTATTCACTACACGAACACTATGTGTTTCCCACAGAGGGAGCAAGAGTGGGAGTGAGTGAGCAGGCAAGGGAAGGAGTATTGTGTTGGAATGTGAGTGAGTGTGAGTGTGTGTGCGTGTGTGTGAGAGAGAGAGAGATAGCCAACTGAAACCCTTTGATCTGGGATCCCGAACCATTTATGCAAAAGGATGTTTAAATTACTCTATTGGGGCACTGCAGTAATTGTACTTAGTTAAAAAATAAATAAATATTAAGAAAAAACTAAACAATTATTTGTATCTATTGACTATTCATTTACAGCATGTTTAATTATTTACATAATATTTTAACACATCAAATGAAGCCATGAACAGAATTTGCACATTGCCTTACCATAGAATACAAATTAGAAGTTAAAAATATGTAAGAAATCTGTTTGGATATTTACACACACGCAGCGAACTTCATGATTGCTCAATGTTACACGGACTCGGCACACTCAGCCAAATGGCGTGGTTGCTACAGTTGAGAGTGTTTGCCCTAACCAACGTGGTGGGGTTTCGTTTTTTTTTTTGCCCCTCCTCCTAGAAGGATTTTTATAAATCATTTTCTGTTTCCTTAAGACATTTTTGTTTTTGAATCGCCAATGGACAATGGTATCTGTTTCCTAGAAAAAGAGAGCGAGTAGACAAGCAATGCGAGAACTAGTTAATCTCGGATGTTCTGAGGTATAGCACGCACTGTGCAAGGGTTCGTAGGAAGTGGAGGCACGGACTTGCTGATAGAGAAATGCTCAGTACCCTGTATCGCTTGTTTCGGTACGATGACTGTGGGCTGTCAAATTAAAAATACTCATACACTGGTTTGATGGAGGAAGTGAAAGACATTAGCTTATCCCTTTTGTTCTCCAACATACGAATGCATATATATGTATGTATGTTTACATGGATATATACACATATATACATGTAGATTGTTGCATGATATGTTGTTTGTTCATTGTTTTGCTGCTTTTGTTGTTGAGTATGAAGTTAATCACAAAACCGTAACACAGTTACCTACATGAAATGAAAATCATCTTAGTTGCCAATTTAATGCAGGTCTTGCTTAAAATAAACCTGATTCATTTTCCCATTTTGCTTTCCACGGAACTTTCTCTATGTGTTGTGCTTTTTTAAGCTGGCAGGCTTTTTTGTTTTGTTTTTTGTTTCTAATGCTAGAAGATAAAGTCTTTTGGCTCATAGACCATTTTTATTATCATGATTTTTAACAGAGCACTGCTTTGGAAGAGATGAGAAGAGGAACGGTCTAGATGGCTCTGATTATGTCTTTTCCTGTTAGTAAATTGCAGTGGAAAAATGGTAACATTCCCTATGCAAACACATGATTATGTTGCATGAGTTTTCAGTTCTGAAAAATGCATTTCATACCTACTAGCAGTCATGTACAATATATATTTACAGATTGAGATCAAAGATTTCATTTAGACTGCATTTTAGAGTCAGAATTTGCCTATGAATTTCACAAAGATGAAAAACACCTTAATTGCTGGCTATCTGGCTGTTTTTTAATCAAAAGACAAACTGTATGTACGTGTATAAACTGAGAGTAATAGCATATCAGAATTGCAAAAACATGTTTTTGTGGTCCTTAAATTTAACCACTGGATAGTTAGCTACTGGTCTTTGTGGACTTATGAGATTGTACACCCCTTCTAGAGCCCCCCACCCCCAAGCCCCATTCAACCACAGTAAAAATGTAGTTTAAGAGTCAATTCTGTATCTACTTTTGGTTACCTCTGAGCAGGATGAGTCAGTTGTTTCTAACTACACGGTTATTGAATGCCGACATGTGGATTTTGCGCTAGGGCGTCTGTTCCAAGGTCCCATCTTTTCTCCTTTTCCTAGCTTCTTCTTACCACTGATAGCAGAAATGAATCCCTGGTTATATGCTTTGCATGCTCATGCTGCGAGGTTGCTTCTGTCCACTCTGATCTAGATTACTCTGTTCACTTCTCTGGATGTCAACTCTTTAAGTGACGACGATACCAAGGATTTTTATGGCTTTTACAATAGTTGCAAATAAGAGCCCACTTCTAAACTCGGGCTCTGAGTTGTCTCTAGAGACACCATTCCAGAATGGCATTTTGGAGTTGTGCACCTGAGTTATTAATAGGCTCCTTTCTGATGTATTATGCCACTCAAACTTTCACCCTGGTGACAAGGGGCAGGCACTTTTATTAGTGATGCCCCCAAAATCATTGCCTTGGAGGAAGCATGTCCCTGGAGAAACTTGAAGAATCTCTACTCTGAGCATGGGCAGAAATGTAGTTGGATTCTGCCCAAAGATCAGACTCAGAGGTGTTCAAGTTTATGATAAAAAAATAAAGGCCATAGTCCCTGATGCCAGTGGGGAGCAAAAAATACTACCCAGTCTTGAGGCAAACTCAGAAAGCTAAGTACTAAACTTTTTTTTTCTTCTTCTCAGATACTGGGAAGAGAGGGCAGCAGGATTCCATCATATTCCAAGCAGCTAAATCATCAGGGGAAAAACATAACATTTCATCTAGGGGCAGATACTGGCTTTGGCTACTATGCACAATTCAGAATATTACTCTGAAAAGAAATGGTTTTTGTTTTTTAAGTAGAAATAGCAAAGTCATCCTTCCAGAAAAAGTTCAATCAAATCCAAGTTTAAGGATAATTTAGCAATTCACTATTTTCTCCATGAACCTCATATTGATAGAAATAAAATGTATCAGCTTATTCTCTTTACTGTCCAGCATATGAATGCATATGTTGGAAGATGCACAATGACATAATTTAAAAATTGAATGAAAACAACACATCGTGCCCGCCGGATTATCAGTTAGATATTTTCCTGCGGTATCAACTGAGGTTCATAACCTTCATCGAGTTAATGTGGTTTTGTTGTTATCCTGTTGTCCACTTGTTTTCCTTGATTAGGGAGATTGCAACAAACCACAGTGAAAGCAACCTTAAAAAAATAAAACCGAACGAATCCACAAACTGACTCTACTTGCGCACATAATCTTTGAAGTATTGTTTGCTATGAAAAATACCAAGGTGAACTTTATTGCCCATGAGGAAACAGAGTTCACTCAATCTCTCCAAAGCCTTACTTTTTCTGTCTTCTAAGAATATAATCAGAATTTCAGAAGCAAGAAAAGCTAGAAAAAAACCATTAATCCTTTAAAGAAATGAACAAATCCTTCTTTTGAAATACCCTATTAAAGTCAGAAATAAACTTGTAGGGAAAACTGTTGCAGAGACAGCAGATGTGTGAAAACAACGACCCTATATACTAGTTGTCTGGGCTCTATACTAGTATATTCGAGTAACTCTCAATCTAACCTGCCTCTAAGATGATTCTAATTTGGCTAACTTCTCTCTTGTGTGGATGTCTTTGAATTAGATAAACTATACAAGCTTCTGTAGGTATGCTGTCAAAAGCTCGTGAAGTTGGAAAAACCAAATCTCTTTTTCTACCTTTTGCTACTGCTCACAATATGTGTCGACCAGATGCTGTGTGGGGCTGAGGAAGGATCTGCTGCTTGCTTGCTTTAATTTTGTTACAAGAGTCATTTCTGGATTTTCCACTCCGCTCTGGGTTTTGAACTCTCCTTTGAGCCACCTAGGAAACAGCGTTTTCAAAGAATTTCTTTGGCTGTCATGCATGAAAATGTTTAGAACTCTCCTGATCTCTAAGGTCAGAATGGAAGATGTCACAGCTGACTCTTAAGTGCTCAAGCAATCTGAAATTGGCCAAGTCGGTTTCTTGACTCTCTGTCTTGACTCCTTCTATCCTGTTTGAACTACATGAGAATGTTCTAGAAGCCAGTGGGAATTACCTTCCCATGGCATCACTGCCATCATAATGAGACAGGCACAGAACACCTTCCGTAAGCGTGTCCGCGTGGCACTGAGGGCGATGTTTCTGGAGCATGTGGCCGTCACAGCAGCATGCCGACCTTAGGAATGACGATGGGAGGTTCTGGATAGGACCACTTCTCAGCGGAATGACTGACAGTGCTAGTGAGCCTTCTAAGAAAATCTTCTAAATAATTCCCCTCTGTGTCGGCTGCATACTAAGCGGAGAAAATGGAATGCTCAGACTCGGTCTTGCCAGCGAGTGGGCAAATCACTTGCATTTTAACTGGAAAACCACAAGGACCTTACTGTATTCATTACTTAGCAGAAGCAACCCCAATGGTATGAAATGGACCACAGGATAGGCCAGCAACTAAGGTATTTAAGCATCACTTTTGTCCTGGATTGATGTGTTTTCCAAGTCCTATGTCAGGCTGTACAACTGGTGTGAGGAGGAATCTAGTCCTTGCTTCCCGCGAGAGGCTGTGTTTTAGTTCACATAGTAAAGCCAATAGACGATGTTGAAGAAGGAAAAAACCACCGGGAAGAATATGCGGGACCACCGATCTATGGCATTCACATCAGTCAAGTCGGGGATGGTGATTTTCAGTTGGGAGGCGCGTCTCCGCAGGCGGCTTTTCTTCTGCGCCACGTGCCGTTCCAGGGCATTTCGGCCAAAACTGTGCCTGGGCAGCCCAGCTTTCCGATACTGAATGCCGGAGGCATCATAAGCCAGCATGGTGCTCCTGGGGTCTCCAAGACCCATCACGGCCTCCGACGTGGCCATTTCATTTTTTATTTCAAGAGTGCTCAGTAAGATGTTCTCATGTGGGTCCATCTGCAAGGGAGAAGAATCAAGTAAGACAAAACAGTAAGCCTTTATTGATGTTCATTATATAAGGGGGCCACGACTCACGGGTTAGGTAGCAGAGTCTACCCTTGAACAACATGGTTTCTAACTGCGTGGGTCCACTTGTACGTGGACTTTTTTTTTTCAATAAACGTCCGCACTGTTTCGATCTGAGGTTGAGATCTGTAGATGTGGAGGGCCAACGGCATGCACTGATCTTGAGATCCGGGGCTCTGAAGGGGTCCTGGAACAAATCCCCACAGCTACCGAGAGACAGCCTAAGTTTGGGGGAAGTCAAAAGTTAGACATGGATTTTCAGCTACCCAAGGGTCAGTGCCCCTAACCCCCGTGTTGTTCAGGGGTTGCCTCTGTATCATAGCAGTGAAGAGAACTGGCTTTGTGGTTACACTATCCAAAGCTGAACTGTGGTTCTGCCTCTCTAGCCTAGGGGAGGTTAAGTTTCTTCATCTAGCAAGTGGTATGATCATCTAACCTTAGAAGATCGATATAATGATGCAATGATATAATAAACTGTTGCTGGTACGATTTTCATTATTCCTACTTAGGAAATGCAGACACATAGAAGGCATGATACCCTTTAAAGAACTGATAGTCTTGAAACTAATATATAACATATTAAACTGTACTAGATATAAAATAGTAATTATTAGAGAATTAATGACTGAATTTCAGTGCTCACAATAGTAGCCTAATTACAGATGAATCCAAGGGAAAGCTAGAACTAAAGACAGTAGGTAACATTTATTAAGTACTTGCTATATATGCCAGAAACATTTTTGTATAATTTCATTTAGTTGATGCTTCTTAACAGCCACCATTACAAGATGCCACCGTACATCTGTAGTGCAATATGAATAAGGGAAAGTTTTTAAATGCAGGCAACGTGGGATTTGTCAAAATGCAATTGAATTCAGAACACTGAGGAACTGGGAAAAGACAGCCAGGCAGACTGTGGGCAGTGGGGTGGTGAGTGGGTAAGTGGTACGGGGTAAGGAGTGAGGGGTTAGGGGTAAGGGGTAAGGGGTAAAGGGTAAGGGGTAAGGGGTGAGGGGTAAGGGGTGGGGGGTAAGGGACTGACCTGAGAGGGGAAAAAGGGAGGCAGGATTTGAGAAGAGCCAGCTCAGACTGGCTGTGCTGAGCTGAATTCTGGACTTAGGGAACAGAATTAAGGTGGCTGTGTGGATAGGGTGACCCTTTTCTCTCTCCGATGATTTTTTTCTTGGCCAAACTAAAAGTGAAGGATGAATACTGACATCATGAATCCCAAACATGAAATGATTTGTAATTTAAAAAAAAATTTTTTAAGAAGGGATGATTTGTGTGTCTTATTTTTAGAAGGCCTCAGTGGTTACAGATGATAAAATCTACCTATAACATGTTATTATTAATAACAGATTATATTTATTTTGGTAAAGAATCAGGAAATACCAGTTTCCAGTAAAATTTTGAAATTATAAAATAAGAGAAAAATAGCCAGTGATAGGTACGGGTGATGCATGGAAGCAAGGTCCATAACCAAACACTTAATTGGAAGATATATGCTCTGAGCTTCATGAATTATGCAGAAGGCAGAAGGAATGTTGCTGAGATTATAGACTATCAATTAGCTTTCCATTTGGTTTAATGATGCTGTATTATAAATTCCAATCTGAAATCTTTTGAGAAATAGAGGCTATAAAATACGTCGGGTCATAATAACTGAGCAATTAATCTCTGCCCAATGATCAGACATCGTGTATGTTTGGTTTATGGCAGTATGTTGCTTAGTGGAAATGTTAAACAAATACATTCTTAAGAATAATTTTAAAAGCTTATAAAATTTGGAAATTAAACCCAAAAAATGTTGAAACATGTCTGTCACGCAAGGGCTGAGTAATGGCTGTAACGATGGGCTTGGTGGCCCTAGGGAGAAAAGGAACATTGAAAGGCACATTTATATGTCAGTACTTTACTGAAACGATCTCACTGGATACTCAAAAACATCCTTTGAAAAGAATTTCTTTCCTAGGTTATAAGGGAAGCCATCACCAAGTTTCCAAAGTAACATAGTGTACTAAATGGTGGAGCTGGAACTCAAACTTAATTAATCATTAGAGTTCAAAGTCTGGGGGAGAGGATTGGGACTCCCCAACACTCAAGGTGAGTGAAGCTGATGGAGATGGGAAACCTCCTACCTACTGCTGTTTATATAGCACACCCCTTTTCTGTTCTACCCTGGGCTGTTGTTACCTGTTACTTTAACTCCCCAAGAAATGGCAATATAGTCACTATGCCTGTTGATATTCCAGAGATTTCCCCTCTCTAAGCACCAGGATATTTGTTTTCCTATTGAGCAATGGTAATAAGAACATTTATGAACACACAGCAGACGTGACTGGGGTAAAAACATAAATCAATAATGACAATCATAAAAAAAACAACAGGAGCAGTGGAATATTATTAAGGGAAACTTGTTCTAAGTTTAGAACAAATGATTCTTGAATAATTTGTTGAGATTTAGATTAGAGTTTCTGTTTCATTATCTATGAAATTGATGATGTGTCAGAGGAGGTAACTCCTGAAGCTGTATTATCTGTTTATTTTTTTCATTTACTAATTTAAAAGCCTTTAGTGAGCACTGCTGAGTGTCCGGCTCAGTACCCGGGATCACCGCTGCCCTGGAGGGGGAGACGGTGTGGCTGCTGGGCCGGTGGCAGCAACAGGCCCCGGAGGGAATGCGGGTCGGAGGCCAAAACATAGGCGTTCCGGCTCCTCTGCTTGTGTGTGTGTGTGTGTGCGCGCCTCGGAAAAATGCTTTAATTCCTCTGAATCTAGGTTTCTTCAACTGTAAGAAGAGGGTTTGGGGAGATTAACTGAGGGGGGCACATGCAGGAAGGACGTGGGAAATGAAAGCGCTGTGCTGAGTTGACTGGTACGGTAAGCTGTGAGTGCAGTGGGATACACACAGCGTCCAGTGCGGTGGCGACACACAGTAAAGAGCTGTGCCAAAAAGGAAGGTGAGCACATTGACCTTGCAGTGTGTCTAAGACAGACATGGGAGAGGAGCTTCCTGCCGGTAAACACTACACGAGGTCTTCATAGGCGGAAATGGGAGTGTGGGAGAGTGGGAGAGTGGGAGTGTGGGGTGAGCCTCCTACGTGAGACCCTCTCTGCATGAGGGCAGCGTGCACACCCACTGAGTCGGCTGTTCCACTGAGTCGAGGGAGGGGCTTCTCTGCTGACTGGAGTTATTTTCCAGACTCACCCACGTGCTGACGGTTCTAATGGCAAGTTCACGTTAAACATTTGGATTGAGAGGTTTTCTTTTCCTTCTTTCTATTCCCCACCCTAATGTAGTTCCCCCCAAAAGAAAAGAAGAATGCTTGGTTAACGGAGTTCCATTTTGTTCGAAAGATAACTGAATCGGACAATAAAGAGTGAACCTTATTTTTATACAGTATTTTTTAAATTCCAGGGCTGTTCCATTTTCTGTGCCTTTCCCAGTGACAGGTGAGTACTCTGGAGAAATGTCTTTGTCCTATAGTCATATACAGAAAAGCAAATCACATCCTTCATTGACCCAGAAGCATTACAGGCTTACCCTGGGAAGGGAAAATGGGGCGATTTTAAATCTCAGTTCATCACTCACATCATCGGAAGAAGAGTGAGAAACTGCAAAAATCCAAAAAATCTTAACAGTGCAATTTCCGATGACTGTGCTAGGGTGTGGGTGGGAGATCTTGCTTTTCTTCCATGAAATGACCTTGTGACCTGAATAACTTGAATGTTAAGGCAATGAACTGTTAACCACCTGGGAATGTCCAAAGCATTCTTTCCAAAGGAAAAACTCTGAAACCAGCTCGTATGCATCCAAGTATTCTAAGAGGAGAAAGAAAGCTCACCCCACTAGAATACAGCACAGAGATTCCAGGACAGCAAGAGAAGGCCACCAGCTTTGTCTCTGCAAATCTCTCTGCCCGAGTAAGTGGAGAAATAGTAACTAAAAATGGACTGTAGAACGGGAATGTAAATAAATACAGGAGAACAGGAGAAGCACCCAGGTAGTTACAGGAAGCTGGTCATTTTAAATAAAAGCCAGTAGAAATAACAAAAAGGGCTGAGATTACTGTCGCTCTGCCTTTTTTTGCTTCTATCATGAAATCTCATGACCATATTATGAGGATGGAGTTAGCACCATGAGCATTTTGTAAACAACCCTTTCCCTTAAAACTGGAAGTTCACGGGTAGTTAAAAGCTATTTAAGTGGTAAAGCAATAGTTTAAACTTAGGTTTGCAGATTCAAACCTTCAATTCTTTCTACTAAACATTTTCACCCTAGGGGGAACCACCTATGCAGTGGACGGCGGTGGATGCCAGATATGAACAACCTGGTCGTTGTTTGATGTTCAATTTTTAAATTCTCATGGGTAGATCACATTAGTACATGTCTTGAGGTTTCCTCAGGAAAATGATTCCCTATTAAAGAATCAAATTAATGAATTCATTCATTATGCACCAGTGACCGGTGCGGCCCTATCGTATTAGTCATTGCAAGGTAAAAATATTCTGCTTCAGACACACATGAAACCCCGTTTGGCCTAGTGGGTGAGTCAAATGAACTTGGTGAGGTTTTAAGCTATCATTTTAATGAGTGATAGTGAAGCGTTCAGAGGAAGTAAGAGGTAAGAAAGACTCAACTGAGATTTCTCTCTCCAAAGGGCCGCAGGAGATCAGGCTTTCTAAAGGTCACGATTAACTCAGAACCAGCAGTGAGAAGACACTGGGGAAGCTTGAGCTGTCCAGTGAGGGTCACACCCACTCTTTTAGGTCCGGCTCCTCCGGATCCCTCCCTGCTCACGTCACAAGCAGAGTGGAAGGATCACTGGCTCCCGAGATGAGAGCTGGTTCTAACCTGGCTTACTTTGAGCCTGGGAGCCCTTCATCTAGAAAATCTAGGTGGATTCAGGGAGGTACGGACTAACTCCCTTCACCAGCTTATGTCCTCTTGCTAGGGCCTCACCAAACCCTTGATTCCCTTACGATGGCAGACGTGTGGGCAGGGACTATGCCCTGTTGCTGTATCCCTAATGCTGACCGCCACAGTGGGTACCGAGTAGTATTCCAAATAAAATTCACTCACGTACATTTCTGAGAGGGTTACAAGATCACACGATCCATTTGGGCTATGGAGATAGAGTGGAAAGTAGTGCGCTAGATGAAAAAATACAGGCCTGACTGAAGGACAGTCAAATCCAAATTTTACAGCATCACTAATAGTGGCCCAAATCTCACATGTCTAAGCACCCAGCCTGCTGCATTAAATTTCTTTTAGATTTAATTTAGAAAAGGTTTGCTTTTCAGTTAAAAAGGTGTGGAATAACATAGGAAGTATGGATAAGGAAAGTTCACTAGGCAGAAATCTTGCGGTCTTGCAGCTTCCTTGCAAATTGTGACCCTGATCTGGTACTGGAGTTGCTCTTCCCCACCCTGTGGGCTTTGCTGGGGCACACCCTGCAGGCTCTCTCCCTGCACTTGAACTTCCTAAGTACACTTGCTCTGGCTCTTTTTCCTTTTTGGCGTGTGGCTTAATCTTTTCCGTTTCTTTTATACTCACAGAATCAAATTCACTTCTCTTGGAAAGTGACTTCTTTCTATGTTTGTGTTAATGTCTGTGGAATTCATAAGAATAATATACTCACATAACTACAGACCACTGATTTTTAAAAAAATAATACGTGGATTGATATCGAAGGATGAACATTAAATTTAGGAGAAAGTAGAGTACATTCAAGTGGCTATATCTAATAATAAAAAGCATAATTAATAAAACAGATGCCTCATTGACTCATTTCTTTTAGAAGGTCAGGAGAATTCTGGTTTCCATCTCTTAATAAAATTATAAGCTAGCAGTCCCCTCCTTCCTTTTTTTGTTAGTACTTTCCAATAAAGTTCAAAGTCAGGAGTCATTTTAGTTGCATGGGAAAACCATAAGAGGATCCTACTGAAATCCCCATGAAGAAAAAAACTGAAGGAAACTACCGTATTCTGCTGTGTATACTGGGCACCCATATTTTAGCACTACTTCCCGTGTATAATTTGTATTATACACGAGAATCAGCACTACTCATATATAATGCACGTCCTTATTTTTCCCTCAGAAATGTGGGCAAAAAAGTATGCAGTATACACAGCTCCTATATAGTTATGGACATTTCTTTCATCCCAAAGAGGAACTTACTTTAAATTATGACGGGTCCTCAGGATGTGTGGAAAGGAGGCAGTTTTACAAGGAGCTTACCTAAGCCCAAAATCCTATTCTGACAAACTTCAGAGAGATAGATGGAGAATGTAGATACCCAGTTCTGAAAACTCAAAGGCATTTCAACACCTGGGAGCTCAGTTGCCGTCAGGGGAGGGTTTATTGTGGTTCAGTTTTCATCTGAATTATTGACTCAAGTCCTGAGCCGGAGAGTGATGATTGACCTAATCTTTTCATTTGCTGGTTGCTACACTGCAAAGCACTATGGACAATGACTTGATAAAGATTTTTAGGCACACTGTGTACCTAGAAATTCTCAATCTTTGAATTCCGTTTTAAATAATACCACAGGGGACATTTGTTTTGGTTTCTTTCCTCAAAGCTGGAGACATTCCTGTCAAGTGCTTCTAACATGCAGGGGTGGCAGGCAGTGGAGAACGGGTAACTGGTAGCAGGAGACGAGCTACAGTTAGCCCCCAGGACTCATGCAGACTGTCGAGGGTGATGACAGTGCACATTGATGAGAGGGAAAGGGGTGGTGTTTCCAGCCATGCCCCCTCCTCTTCATAATCTTCCAAGGCCCAGAATAGTGAGTAAATGCATGTGGTAGTTCATGATGTCAAACGTCAAGACTTAATGGCCCCAACTGACTTCAAGGTTGTCATACACATCCTCTCAGGTCATTAAGGAACTCATGGTTTCCTCTGGGTCCTGGGTTTTGAAAGGGCCCCCAGGCTTATTGTCAAACGATGGGCTTGAACATACAGAACCACCCATCACCTCAGTTCTGGGTCTGAGGGAATTACAATTTGCTTCTAGCTTTTGGCTGAAAGCAAAGAGGCCAAGGTTTGGTTTTTGTCCTCTTTAGGCAAGGTACGAACATTTTAATGCATCTTAACCAGAGACATTGAAATTAAGAACAAACTGGCAGTAACCAGAGGGGTGGTGGGATGAGATAATGGAGGGAAAAGGTGGGAAGGGTTTTCAGGACCATCTATAAAGGACACGGGGACAAAACCCAAGGAGTGGTGGGGAAAAATGGAAACAACTGTACTGCACAACAGTAAAAAACCATGCTTACACTGAAACTGAACACAAATAAATAAATAAATAAAAACCTGATGATTCTGGAAGGCACTGAGTCCAAAAGAGAATTCCTCAGTCCACTGACTTCTAAAAATCCCATCTAGACTGTCATCAGATCCCCTCATTAACCAGAGACGCATTCCACCCGCAGAACCTTGCCCACCGCCTCCTATTGCTTTTCATTTAATTTGACTAAGACGCCAGAGAGCCGACCGAATGCAGACCATATGGGCGGGACTCCCAGGAACGTGGCACATGAGGGCAGCAGAAGGAAGCAGCACGTTCAGCTCCACAGAGAGTCAGGGAACACAGCCAACAGCCTTTCCTTGGACGGATTCAGAGTCCAGGGCAGTTGCTGACTGGCAGGGGGCATGAGGGCGATGCTGAACGGGACTTCAGAAGACAGGTGGGCTGGGCGGGGAGGTACACGGACTCACACTGAGTGGGAGTTTACACACAGGTTTAGTACTAACTAGCACCGAGTCTAGTGGCTGTGCTTAAAAAAAATGCACTGATGAACAATGAATCAGCAATAATTGCAAAAAATGACACTGTCAAAATAATGAAATGCAAATAGTCAGCATTCCATATCTGCAGGTTCCACACCCACAGATTTAACCAACCGAAGAGTGAAAATACGCAAAAACCACAGCATGCATGCCCACTAAATATCCACTAATGGCATAATATTATCTGCTAACTCAACATATACTTCTTGATCCCCGCCAAACATGCTCATTGCTCTCAAAGAGACTGCATCCTAAAGGGAAGATCTACCTTAAACAGACACCTGTAGAAATAATACATAATTACAAATGAAAATAAGGGCAGCGAGGGAAGTGTCCACATTGCTCTGAGAACCTCTATCAAGGGACCCGACGTAGAGAAGCAGAATCACGGACACGCCCTGATGGGAGGAACTTCTGAACTGAGGCCTGAGAGATGCACCACGTGTAAGAGTAAGGAAGGGTGAATGGGCATTCTTCCGCTGCCAATTCTCTGCTGAAGCAAATGTAAGAAATTCCTTGGTGCTCTTCACACAGGGGCATGCCACTCAGTAACAGTAACGCTGTATTAAGAAACTGTCTGGGGCTTACAAATCCTTTTGTTGCAATTATTGGCCATTTGTATTCGTTATAGTGACATTGCCCTTAACATCAGTTATTTTCTCTTTGTTGTATACAGTGGGTACACGCTTCAAAGTCGTTGTCCCTCTGTATCCAAGGAGGATTGGTTCTGGGAGCCAAAATTCATGCATGCTCAAGTCCCTTATGTGCCATGGTGTAGTATTTGCATGTAATCTATGCACATCCTCCCATGTACTTTAAATTATCTCTGCATTACTTATAACACCTGATACTATGTAAATGTTCACTGTGCCATATATTGTTTAGGGAATATGAATAAATGTCTCTACGTGTTCAGTACAGTCGTCACCGCCATAGGCCTAGCTATTAAAACACAGCGCACATCAGCATTTCAGGAAGAGCCTGTTTGTGAAGACAGAGGTTAGATTTTAAAACAGGCTATCACAATATGTAAAGTCTCAACCTCTACACTGTAGGAATTCACAGGGTAAGCCAGTACGCCTTCCTTCCTTTGGGCCGAGAGTGGGCTCCCTGAAGCCAGGTGAAAAGCAGACAGGGTTAAGGGCGAGGTCACTAAGTTTTGGGATCTCAAGAAAGACTTTCAACCTTTCTGAGCCTCAGTTTTCGCAGAGAAACTTTATTATTGCAGAAGCAGGCAGGTAAAGGGACTGAACTTGAGCTGTGCCACGATCAGGACAGGTCTGGGGTGGCAAAGCAGTGTCCACCTTAGACTGCTGTGCAAGCGGTCACAGAGGTGACGCACGGCAGTGGATCGGCCACTCTTCGGGAAACTCGAGTGCGTGGGTGCAGATGGGCTTCTCTGTGCTACAGCCGTGTGGCAGGGCGCTTCCCGCAGATGCTGGGCTGTGGGAATTGTCTGGTTTCAGTCTCCCAGGAAAGTATCTGAAGCTGAGACCTCATCATTCACATGCCTAAGAAATGACACCGTGAACAATGTTTCTTCCCGGAGCGTCCTTCGAGGGCTCTGCTTGGTTCTTTATCCCCATAGTGGGCAGGGGCAAGACGTAACTCAAAATGTCCCATTTTGTTCCTTGCCAACAGGATGAGTTAAAGTTTAAAAATGGCGAGTTTGCAGCCATCAGCAAAACCAGGTTTTCGGATTTGTGTCCTGCTTCACTTATTTATGAGAAATATCTCTCTCTTTCTCCAAATTAAATGCATCTATAACGAAAGTTTCATTAAGACAATAATGATAATATGAAATTACACTTGAGAGATCATCTTTGTAAAGCAGCATTTTAAATTCCAGTGTCGATGAGAACATCCATATAGTTAATCAAGTCTGGAAGACAGAAGCGT
>PVKM010031017.1:0-16979 GCA_004027735.1 Carollia perspicillata | reverse complement strand
CCCTCTGTTGGTTTGTGGGTTTTTCAGCTTCTCCCTTCTAGAATGGAAGCTGCCTGAGAGCAGGAACCTTGACTGTCTGCTTTAGGGTCTAACCTCAGAGCTCAGGACAGAGCCTGGTACGTGGTGAGCTCTTAAAAATAAATCTCTGTGGAGTGAGAGGGGCAGGAGAGTCAGGGCTGAACAGAATGCAGCCTTACTCAGCTACAGGACCCATGAAAGACACAGAGAAGGGAGGGGGCTGGGGGCACTAGGTGCCAGAACGGCCTGGCTCTGGCTTTGGCCTCACCTCCTCTGCATCCCATCCGCCCCAGCTGCCCTCACTCTGCATGAGCTGGTCTCCAGTCCAGTCGTTGCTTTTCTGCACCCAGACCTCATAGCCCAGGGCCTTCGGGACATCTGCCTACCCCAGAGGCTTCAGGGATTTGCACTAAACTCAGAAAGCTCCCCAGACTCTTTCTCCTCCTGGATCCCCATCTCCAGCCTCCTAAAGCCGCCTCCCGGACATTGTTAGCTCCTAAGGGTGCCAAGTCCCCAGCACCGGACACAGTGCCTGACACGGCACAGACCCTCAGTAAGTGCTGACTGCACAGATACGTGAATCTTGAGTTCCCCTCTCTTTCTTTCTCCTCCTCCTCCTCTCCTAATCTATCAGTGGGAATTTTACACCATAGGTCCTAAACATCTCTTGGATTCTCTCCATTGCTTCCCCAGACCAGGCCTTCTCCTTCTCTCTCTCTCTCTTTCATCTCAGCTCCAGCAGCCGCCTCCTTACTAGTCTCCCTCAAATTCAGCTTCCAAACAGCCAGAGCCCCAGCCCCCACCGCTGCCTCCCACCCCTCTCCAGATGAAATACCAGCTCCTCCCTCCTCGAGCCCCTGCCAGCCCCTCCTGCCTGGCTTCCTTCCACCCTTCTGATGGAAAGGGGATGCTGGACCCCAAGAGGTCTGGGCTAAAACTAAGACTCACTTACTTGCCAGGTGATCCTGAACCAGCCATTTTCCCTGTCTGTCTGTGCCTCAGTGCCCCGCCCATGACTTGAGAAGTTAACCCCCTGTCCTGCAATGTAAGGATGGAGCTTAAATACTGGTGGGAGAGGCTTGGCACACAAGTGCAACCTCATAAACAATCTCTACTATCTTCATTCCAGCCCCTCCAGCCAGACAAGACCACCTACTACCAGACACGCCGGCCCACTGGCCCTGTCATGCCTTGGCCCAGATATTTCCCACCCCCACCTCCCCGCCCCCGACCCCCACAGACCTGCACAGCGCTTGCAGATGACGACACAGAGGTTGATGGAGGCCCAGTCAGGCTGGGCAGCCCCGCAGTCAGCACAGAACCTGTTGGGGGCCACGGCCCAGATGCGCTCGGCCACCTCCGAGGTAGACAGGGCCTCAGCAATGGATCCCTGCATGGCCTCCAGCCACTGTTCCTTCTCTAGTTCTGATTCGGCTGAGAAGCTGGGGACACAGGAATGGGGGAGGGAGGCTGGTGGACAAGGGCTCAGAGGGATTTGGGGGCAGCATAAAGGGACAGAGCATAAAGTGGTGGGGGACAAGTGTTGAGTGCTCATGGTCAGAAGAGGGAGGCATCCTAGGTCTGCGAGGAGGTGCAAGTGGACAAAGGCAAGGACGGCAAGAACCTGAAAGACGTGTGAGGGGCCGGGGGAGTCCCACAGGGACTCTGGCCCACCCAGGGAGTAGAACAGGCTGCTGGGAAAGCATGGTACCTGGGCTGAGACTTGACAGATGGCAAAAGTCTGGCCCAGTAAAGAGGTGGAAGGGCATTCTAGACAGAGGGAACAGCATGTGCAAAGGGGCAGGATGGCACATGGGAGAGTCCAGGACCTGTGGGCAGGATGGGTAGACTGGCAGAGAGGCAGGGACGAGCCTGTGCTAGGCAGACAAACTCACACGGTACCCAGAGGACAATGGAGAAGTAGTGAAGGGTTTCAGTGGGAAGGACAGAAGGAAACAGAGATGTCTTCCCCTCTGGATCTTTCTCTCCCTGTCACCCCGGAGTTGCATGTATGCATTAAAGATTTGACGCCATCTGTGACCCCCCACCACGTCCAAAGAAGACACTGCTGCTACAGATACAATGGATGTTAACACTGCTTTATGAGGGGTGGCAAAAGGCAACCCTCATCTACGAAGGCCTAGCAGTGGAACCTGCACAGCTGCTAAGGCCTTAGCCAGGTGCTAAGCCCGTCTGCATGAGCTTGCATCCAGCTGCATGAGCAGACTAGAGGGGACAGCAGGGTGAGTGGGTTGTGCACGAAGCCAGTATGGGCAACTCTGGGAGCAGTGCGGCAGGGAAGGGAGGACAGTGATGGCCAGTGGCACGGGGCAGGGGACAAGAGTGGGATGTCTTAGAAGGAAGGGGTCAGAGAAGATTAGTGAGTAAAAGTAAGTGATCGGCAGGGGTGGCCAGGGCTAGGAAGGCAGGAGAAATCCATCGTAGAAGAAGGGGCAGCTTCCCACATATGCAAGAAGCAAACAGTGGAGGAAGTACGGACAGAGACAGAGACAGAGACTCTCACCTGAAGATGCGGTAGGGGGTGGTGAGATCGAAGCTACGCCGGTCCACTTCCTTCACGTTGCCCACGCTCATGTCGATGAAGGTGATGCCGATGCCCAGGTGGTACTCCTGGCAGGCAGGTGGGAAGGAGTGAGGGTGTGGCCTACAGAATGGAGCTCAAGACCCAGGAAGGGGAAGAGGGGAGGGGGAGGTGGTACTGTAGGGACTAGAAAGTGGCTAGGAAGGAGATTAGGGAGGGTTCAGGAATCTGGGTATGGGAAAGTGGACCCAGGCTCAGAGGCCACGTAGCAACAGGATGAGAGGGTAATGCTCCGGGAGCAGGCAGGGGGTGGGATCAGAACTAATTGGTGAAAGGGGGCAGGCAAAGGTCTGGGCTTGGTCAGAAGAGGGAAAGAAAAATGACAGGGCTAAGGGGCCAGGGTAGGCATAGGGCAGGGGAGAGGTTCAGCAGCCTAGCCCACCCAATCGCACCTCCAGGTTCTTGTAAAGCTGCACTTTGTCCCCAACCACTGCCACATACAGTTTATTCTTGAAGCCACGTAGCTCCAGGCTGCCAGCACGGTCAGGTGGCTCTGAGCCTTGAACACCCAACAGGGAAGCACTAGGCAGCCGGGCCCGGGCACGCTGCTGGACCACTGCCTGCTGCAGGGCCTGCATCCACTCCTTCCGCTCCGCTGTGGGTAAAGGGGACGGAGTAAGCCAGAGCTCAGCTTGGCAGGAGGCCCCCCGAAGAACAAGAAAGCCTGCCCAGACCGGCACACCTATCTGTCTATCTCTGAGATCTCTGACTTGAACAACCTCAGGCTCCAGTCCTAGCTGTGGAGCTTAAAACCGGGCAAGCCACTCCACTTCACCCGTATGAGCCGGTCTCCCCCTGTAAATGGAACGTGGTTCTGAGGGCGTATTGGGTGCTTCAAGCACAGAGCCAGCCAGAGGGTACCCCCTTTCGTCCCCCATCTCACAGAGGGTTGACTCCTCTCTGGGTTTCATGCGGGGGAGGCAGAAGTGCCCTGGATCTCCCAGCCCTTATCCAGCCAAACTGCCAGCCTTCCTCCTGCCCAGCTCCCCACCATCACTCTCTGCCCGGAAGGCAAAGGTCCGATTGTTCGTGATCACTTCAAACTTCTGGTCCCCAATGGCAGTCACACGGGAAACGCAGGCCACAGAGATAAAGCGCTTAGAGTAGGCATCCTGGGGAAGAGAGAGGAGCTGTACTGCCAGTGTCCCCTGAGTCCTTCAACCTCAGTTGAAATGAAGGCTACAGCCCCAGCTCCCACACAGACAACCCCTATGCTGACCGCGACCACAGCCCACAGCTGGCCGATGGGCCAGAAAAATATGGTTTAAGGAGTCAGACTAGAGCACTGGTGAGGACTCATCTGGGGAGGGACTCTGCCTGGGTTCAGTGTCGGGCCAGGCGAGAACAGGGGGTTTGCATCAGGGACCAATACAGGCCTTACCTTGTTACTATCAAAGTATTGCAGGTAATTGGCATCCAGTCTCACCCATCGCTTCTGATATATATATGATCTGGAGAGGCAGAGGCAGAGGGACAACAGAGCAAAGGACTAGGCATTAGGGGAGAGACTCCAGGATTACCCCAGCCTCCTCTGGCAGCCACATATAAAGTTAGGAACGGCCAAGTCCAAGAAAGGAAGGATCCCAAATGCTCACTGAGAAGATGGACTTTACCTACAGCAAGATTGACTGAAGTTAGACTCGAAGTAGGACTTCCCGTTATTAAGGGTAATAAAACATAGGTCTTGTGGCAATCATCAGTGGTTATAGTTGGCATGGAGAGAATCCTGCTTAAATAGCTTTGGCCCCTCTGGTTTTCAGATCCATGACACAAGTATACTAGAGCAATGCACATGCCATGAGAGCACCAGCAGGACCCAACAGGTCTTACTCACCCCTGTGGTGGGTTCTTGTCCAGCCAGCCAGCCTTAATGACCTGTGTGGTGGGGGTGGGACCCCCAGGCAATCGATCCATGGGGTGGGGTGGGAGCTGGGGGATCAGGAGGCTGCTGGGCAAGGATGAGCTCAGGTTGCTGGTGTGCCATCCACCACTGGCAGAAAAAGAAAGGGAATGAGGGGGGACCACGGTGAGGGCTCTGGGGAGTGGGGGCTGAGGAGATGGGGGTGCTGGATGGGACAGCCACCCAAGAGAGGAGGACACTCACTTGGGGATGCCCTCATAGGCATGGTCATCCTCTTCTTCATCCCCTTGGTCGTCCCCCGACAATTCTTCCCCCTCGCTCAGCAGACTGGCCACACGCACGGCACGTGGGACTGGGCTCGCTGGAGGCTCCTCCTGCCCCCCCCAGACCCACTCAGCATCATGCTTCCCTTCAAGCCCCAGATAATACCCACTCAGGGGCTGCCACGCCCCCCTCCTGTGCACTCCACTCTGGACCCACACCACTTAGCACTTTCACTTCCCGCTTCCCACTGGCAGGCTGCACAGGAGCCCAGGGAGACAGGGCCCCTGCACAGAGCCCAGATCTGAGACAAAAACCCAAACAAACGAACAGGAAGATTCAGGACGGAGAGAGAAGACACTCAGAGAGGGAGTGCCATGGGAACACAGAAAGTGAAACAAAGACGGTGGAACAGATGCCCTGAAACAGCTTTGCTCTGAACACCAAGGGAGAGAAGAGGCCACACACAGCCACCCAGATGCAGCTGAAGACCGGGGCTGGAGCCGCAAGCCAGAACCCCCGGGTTTCCGGCTCAGCACTGGGACTTGGGACCCTGTGCCTGACCCCTGGACCCTTGCATGACAAGACAACGAAGGGGGAAGGGAACTCTCCTGGGACAGTTGCCCATTCTCTATCTAGTGGTCCCCAGGGCTTAAAAGGCAGCGGAGCAGCCCACCCTCCACACTGGCAGCAGACAACCCAAACCCTCATCACCGCAGGCCCCACCTTCTTGGTCATCGCGCCAGCCGGGGCTCCTGGCCCCTCCCCTGGGGCCTCATCGTAGTCGGAGTCATCTGGGGAGAAAGAGCGGTGGGGGAGGCTCAGAAGCAAGGAGCCTGGCCTCCTCCCCTGCTGGGCACCTGGGACTGGCATCACAAAGGCCACCCTCAGCCCAAGAGAGACACCCCACAGCCTGGCCTGCTTAAAAAAAAAAGACACAGGAGACAGGAAGTGCTATTTATACTCTTAGGGCTTCACAGGTCGGCACTGGGGGCTCCTGGACACCACAGGGAGGTCTGAAGAGGCGGCAAGCTTGGGGGTCAGGGGCGGGGACTGTCTGAAAAAGGCTGTAAGAGGCAACATGAATGAATCAGGAGAAGCAGACGATCCAAGAGGCAGCAAACCAACCATGAGCACGGAAAATACCCCCTGACTAAACCGTGGGCAACTCAGGAAGCCTGTCCCGTGCCCACAACAAACAGTCAGTAGGTCAGATGAGTGGCTGCTGTCTGTCTTTGAGCAGGAAGAGGAATGCTCACCCGTACAGGGCCACACAGCCAGGTCATTGCTTACCTGTGCAGGGTCACACAGCGGGTCATTGGTGGGCCAACGGAAAGGGGAATGCACACCCTGCGTCCTTGAAGACTCCTTGGGGGCCAGAGCCCAGACCACCCACCCAGGGCCTGGGGCCTGGCTGTGGGGCACTCACCGAACTCTGGGAGCAGGCGAGGAGGCTTTGGAGGAATGTCTGGGGGGCTGGGAGAGGGGGGCTGGGCGGGCTCCTGGGGGAAGCTGTCCAGGGGCTCCTCGGGTTCTGGCTGGGGAGAAGGTGATGGTGGCGGTGGCGTTGACAGTAACTCCTCCTCCTCCTCCTTGCAGGGAAGGCTGGGAAGAGACCGAATGTTGGGCAACCAGGGATCAGCTCAGTGCCGCTGAGTCACTGAGGGCCCTGAGTGAGGCAGGGCCAGGCTCAAACCCACGGCCCCGGCTCACCTAAGCTCAGAAAAACTCACCCGCTCCCCCCAAACTCAGACGGGGCTGCCTCCATCCAGCCCTCCTCCACTCATCGCCACCCTCCACCCTGCAAGCCCCCCAAGGCCTAAAGCTTGGGTCCATCACTGTGACACAGTCACCTGTCCCCAGAGCGCTAGCTTTTAGCCACATGCGCCCGTTGGGGTCTGCATTCTAGAAGAGGAAGGCAGACCAGAACCGGGTGTGGGTGATTTACATCCTAGCCTGCGGAGACAGGGAAGGCTGGAAGACATGATGTTTGGGCTGAGCTTTTAAAGAAGTCATTTGTTGACAAACAGCGGGGGGCGGGGGAATGAAATGGGCACTGAGGCCAAGGAGCAGATCAAAGCCTCAGAAACCAGGTTCTGAGACCCTGAGTTTCGGGTGTCTGTCTGTCTCCACCTCTGACTCTCTCTCTCTCTCTCTCTCTCTCTCTCTCTCTCTCTCTCTCTCATCAAGAACACCTTCTCTCCTCCTGGACACAAATGCTCACCACCCGCAGACACTCTTGGACCTCTCAGGGTGGGAGGTCCCACCACACTCCTCTTGCGCACCAGCTCCTCCCCTCTGCTATCACCCCCGCTGGAGCCCTTCCCTGACTCCCAAAGCCAGGTTCTAGGTCCCCCGAGCTCCCACAGACACAGTGCTCCTGTCTGCCTGCCTCAGCGCAGATCACACTACTCCCTGAAGGCTAAACGCATCTCTCTTTGGCATCAAGACAGGTGGCTTTGAACCTTGCCTCTGTCCTAAATTCTGTATGTCGTAAGCCCCTAACTTCTATGAACTTCACTATCCTCTTCTGTAGAGTGGGGACTGTATCTCCAACCTGGCAGGACGACTGGAGGATCAACCAAGCCAAGGAGTGTCGTACAGGATGCACAGGGCCCCCCCAGCTGGAACCAGGCACCTGAGCCCTGCAGCCCGGGCCCCACCACCGTCTCTGCAAACGTCTGGCCGGGCCAAGGAGGGGCACCATGGTGCATGGGCAGCTCTCCCCTCTGGTTATTTTCAGCCTGGCCGATTGCCCAATGTTCCTGGCAGAGACTGACAGCGTGACTACTACAAAAGCAAGGAAGGGCTGGGGTGTGACCATGACGTCGGCCTTTCCTCCTGCTGCTGCCTGTCCCGGAAATACCCTTCTCCTTGGTCTCTGACTAGGGAATGCCTACTCTCCTTTAACTCCAAACTCAGGTGCCCCTTCTCTGAAAGTCTTTCCCGACACCTCTTGCATGCTCCCCCAGTCCCTGCCCATGTTCAAATAAAATCTTTAAGTGTCTCCCTCCTTTGTGCCAGGTTGTGCTGGCATCTAAGCCAGAACCTGGCCCCTGAATCCACAGTCTATGTGCTTCTCCGAGTATCTCCGCTATGCGTGACTACTTCCGTATCACCCTGTACTCGAATTGTCTCCTCTTCTCCATGTGCGGGCAAAGAATGAAGGAAACGCTTCCTTTCTGTGTGAGAATCTGACCTCCCTCTAGCTTCCTCACCTGGTTCCCCTAGAAACCTGCTATCAGCCGTGCTCTGGGCCAACACTGCCTTTGGCAAAGGTGGCCTGAGTGAGGAACTGCACCGGGCTGGGAGAAACTGTTAAGTGGTCTCTACCCGGTGAAGAAGCAGGAGCTTTGGGCCTCTGAGTGTGGTGGCTGGTTGCTGGGCCCAGCCCATGCAGGGCCCTGACACCACACCCATGGGGGGTTTAGAAGACATATTGACCCCTTGGGGCAAGAATTTTTAAGTCAGCGTGGCTCCAACACCTGTCCACTGTGAGTCTCAATCCCTCACCCCTGAGCTGTCCCCTGGAAGGCCACAGAGAATGGCTCCTGGACGGCCATGTGGACAGTGGCAGTGACTGCTATGAGGACCCCACAGCAGAGGGAAACCTGTCAGCGGCCTGGTGGCCAGCTGATCCCTCACTATATGCTTCTCAGGGAATCTGATGCCAAGTGGGCGCATGGTGGTCTTGAGGGCATGGATGTTCAGCCGGACCTGAGGAGACCCGCTGGTGGGTACTGCCCAGGCTGTCTCCCTGACTTGACCCTGGGTCTCTTTAAGGCAGAGGCTGCACTGGACTTGATTCTTTATCCCCACAGCCCGGTGCAGGGCCTGGCTGAGTCAGCAATAAGAGCATGTTGAATGGATGCACGGATGGATGAGCGGATAGGGAGGTGGATGTGGCGTCCACGAGGAAGGGAGGAAAGCAAAGCAAAGGAAAGGATGAATGATGACCGAGAGACTGAGCGAGTCCCTGCAGGCATGACCTGGGGTGTGGCCCCAGCTGGTCAGATACAATGCCCTGGGAGACCCCTGGACAGGTAAAGCAGTCTATCACAACACAGCCTCCCAGACTCCAAGAAGGGGCCCCCCTGAGGGCCGGGCCTAATGAGCTGAGAGCAGAGCTCCAAGCTGTGGGACCAGGACCGGTCAGGCTGGTGCAGGGGAGATGGGGACAGGTTCCACCCCTTCCAGCCAGGCAGGGCTGAGTGGGCCTGGCTCCCTGACCTCCCCCAGGACTGAGGGCCAGCACTCAGGGGAAGGTGGTGGCAACGCAGCATCCTCTGAGCCCAAGCAGCCTCAGGCCCCCCGCTTCTGGGTCCCAGTCCTCCCCCGTCACTGACTGATCATCTTCAAAGGATCTGACCATCCTGAGGCCTTCCCAGCATGTGGGCTCCTGCGGCAAATCCCACACTACCTTACTCACTAAGGTGGGCCCAGCACTCAGCAGGGGTTGGTAAACAAGTGCAGACCTACATTAATTCATTTGTATTAATATGTGTATGTATTCCTAGCCATCTTCTAAGTACTTCACATGAATTCATTCATTTACTCATCGCCAGAACTCTGTAAGGTATGGTTTACTGTTCTCCCCACTTTACAGATGAGGAAACCAAGGCGCAGAGACACAAAGTAATTTGCCCTGCATCCCATAGCTGCGACTAGACTACCCAGGCAGTCTGGCACCACGGCCTGAAAGCTCAACCACAGCCAGGATCTAAGGGCTTCTCGGAGACCCCACTCTGACTCGGGATCCAAGCTGCTGCTCTGGGGCTGACGTTTGGTCCAAGAGGGGATGTGATCGCAGCTCTGACGACTGCTGTGACCATGGAAAGAAGGGAGAGGGGGACAGATGCAAAGGGATCTTCTTCCAGCAGAGCCTTTACAGGCAAAAGACTGTGTGCCAAGAAGGTGGGAGCAAGGGCACCCTTCATGAACCTCCATACTTCATTCTAGCCACCTCTTCCAAGAAGCCGCCTGGCTGACTCCTGCTTGCCTACCACAGGGAACCAGGCCATGCTGAGTCAGGACTGAGCCCAGAAAAGGAGAAGCGGAGTCCGGAACGTACAGCATGTGGGAAAACCCCAGGGGAAGGGGCAGAGGCCACAGAGTGCTCTCTCCCCAGCTGGAGTCCTGGCCACACAGTGCCTGCATCTGATCCCTCAGCCCCAGCCCCAGCTCCGATCTGCAGCTGAGGTCCCCCTGGGATGTTCCCCACTAACCTCTGGCCAATTAGACGACGACATCAGCCCCAACCCTAAGCATGTGCTCAGTGGCCCTACTGCCAAGCTTTTGCTAGAACAGCTTCCTCTTCCTCACTGCCCTCTCCCCACCATCTCAGCCCATGGAAAGCCCACCTATACTTCAAAATACAGCTCAAGGGACCTGGCCACTGGGCAGCCTCCGAGACACCAATCCAGAGCTGCTCTCCCCTGACCCCCACCCTTGGCTGCCCTGCTCCTTCAGCCTCTTTCTCCTCTATCCAAGTGACACGCGGACCCATCCGCTCTCCCTACTACGCCCACGGCAAGACTGGGCACTCACAGACTGGAGTTGATCCACACAGCCCGGGCCCTCAGCCTAAGGTTTGTCTTACCAGATTAGGGCAAATTACACAGAGCCGCTCTTACACCTCGGGGTTGGGGCACATGTGAGGGACCCAACCAGAATGGGTAAGAGCAGGGGGACCATGTAAATGATTGCATAAACCAGAACATTTCTGAGAGTTAAAGAGGCACTGTTAATAACTACGTCAGGGGACAGGGGTAAACAGGGCCTGTCCCAGGGAGAAGGAGATGGGCGGTCACTCCTGTTAACAGAGCTTTGGAGCCAGGCGGACCTGGCTTGAGTTCTGTCTTGACCGTTCAGCAGTCTGTGACCTCACAGAGCAGGTCATTTGATCCCTGAGCTTCAGTTTCCTGTCTGATCTGCTTCCAGGGTTACTGATCACTCAGGAAGGAGAGCCACTCCCATCTGTCATCAGCACACATTTCTCACCCTGGCTGTGGCTGAAGGTGGCTCAGGCCCCACGGGCTGGGCCAGGAACCCACCTACTTCAGAGCCTCGTCTTCCAGGGCGGCCCTTGGCTCTCCCCTCATATCTTTCTGTCTACACCAATCTCTAGCAAAAGGAATCAGGCCTCACCACAAGTGCAGATGGGCCACAGAGCAGGGCGATCTGACCACCTCAGGCTGGCCTTGCGTTCTTCTCCCACTCACAGTCCAGCCATCCTTGACCTGAGCTGCACTGCACCAATGCATACCTCCAGGTCTTCGTATGTGCCGTTCCTTCCACCTAGAATACCCTTCCTATCCAGCCCCCTCCTACTCCTCCTTTAAGAGATCCAAATCCTCCTCTACTTTGTGCCTCTTCTCATGCCCCAGGCTCGGTTGGGGCCCCCTTGGGGCTCCTCTAGCCTCCACGCTTCTGGTCATTCAGTATAGTTGTGTCTGTCCATATTTGCTTCACTGAACTGACCAAGGACCAAGGACCCAGGCCTATACCCTGTCCTGGAGTCGGGACCTTCCCCCTAGAGCCTCACAGGCCTTGGAGAGACTCAGGCCAATCCCAGCCCCTGGACTCTCACAAGCAGGGCCAAGAGATGGGGTCAGGCCCAGTGATCTGGGCACCCCCGTCTCCTACCCTGACCTCCCCTTCCTACAAGGAAGCCTTCCCAGCTGCCTGCTTCCTCATTTGGTCTCTGGCTACACAAGGCCCTGGACTTAGTCCTTTGCTTCTTACTTCCTCCACAGCTACCCCTGCCCTTCTTTCTCCATTATGAAGCTCAAAGGCCACCGCCTCCAGCATGGTTACGCTCTGTTAACTTCTGCTCAGGCCGTAGCCCAGAAAACCCTTCCCGGTGCTTCACTTGCTTAGACGCGGTATCTGCAGGTTTGGCGCGTGCTGCGAGCCCCCTCCGACCGAGCCCTCTCTATGCTGCAGTGCCGCCCGATGCTGAGAGGGCTGCAGCAAGTGTGCTGAGTGACTGAATAGTCACCATCCCCTCGCGTCCAAATCACCGGAGAAGGCTAGCAGTTCCCTCACGTTTCCACAGAGCAATGCCCAATTAACCTGGCATCTATCCTCGCAAGTAAGGCTTCACCCAACTTTTAGCACTTCTTCCTGGAACAAGAGCTACCACTTGCTAAGTACCCGCTATGTGCCAGGCATTCTGCTGGAGGGCCTGTTTTCATTTGATCCCCACCATGACCCAGATCATCAATTCCACTGTGCTCAGACATGCCTCCTCCTCCAGGAAGTCCACCCAACTGCTCCCCGCTCTAAGCTCACACAGCCTGTTGAGCCCTTCATGGCTCATCTACCACCAGGTCTACCACTGAGCTTCCTCATAGGCCAGCCCTGCTGTCTGGGCAGGAGGAGGCAGAAGCCTGGGTCTTCCACGGCAGCTCTGCATGCTTCCCAGGCCTAGCCCTGTGCTGACTCCAGAGGGTAGCAGGGGAGGAAATTCAGCCCTCAAGGAGCTCACACTCTACTAAACCCCTTCCCCCATCCAAACTGCCCAACCCAGGGCTGGCCTGACAGGAGAAAGTGCAGACACCTACTGAGCCCTATGGAAGATGAGCCAAGGGGGCAGGGCAGGGCTGGGTGCACCGACAGCACCTGGTTAGAGGTTACTGGGGCATCCTATGTCCCCCGTGACCCAAGCACAGGGCTGTTGAGTGCATTAGAGAACCACAGCAACTGGGGGCGGAGGTGGGGGGGAGGCCAGCCCTGTCCCCCCAAACACAGGTACTCACCACACTACCAGTCCTGGGGAGGAGGGGTAAGGACCAGGCCAACCAAATGCCAGCCCTCTGCAGGTTTCCCTGTCATCCTGGACTTGGGTAGGGGGTGAGGGGTGGGAAGGGCAAGGGTATTCAGACAGGAGCTGCCCAGAGCCACAGCACCCTTGAACTTGACTTTGAGAGAAGCCCATTTAAGCCTCCTGAGAGAATTCTCAGTGGCATGCCAGGAGCTGGAACTGAGGAGATCAGCATCAAGTCCCTAAAGGGCAGAGACCCCACAGGGGAGCCATCTGTGTGGCCTGGCAAACAGGTTCCGTGGGCTCCCTGTGGACCCGGGAGACAGGCTTACGAAGAAATGGAAAACTGGAGAGCCCAAGGCATTGGGAAGGAAGAGGAAAGGAGAGAACAGGAAAGAGCAGGAGAAAAACAGAAAATGTGGAAAAAGTGAGAGAAAATTTGAAGAGCAAAAAAAGAGCATGGGGAGAAGAGCACAGAAAACAGCACAGAGGAGACAGGCAGACAAAGAGGGGCTCCTGCCTTCACGGGCCCTCAGGAGGAGCCTCCCCTCCCCCCAGCTGCCCCGTGCTCACCCTCAGACGCCTGCTGGGTCCTGAGGACTCCCACGGCTTTGGCCAGGTGGGGCCAGCATGTGCCCAGGTATGTTGTGTGCCTGCCCCGGCAGCTCACGGCCAACCTGGGTTGGTCTCGCAGAAAGCTTGGCACCTGTTCCCTGGGTGTGTTTGAGACTAAATCTGGGTCCAGGTATGGCTCTGCATGCCTGTGTCACTGAGTGCCTCTGATTACTTGTGTGAGTGCGTGTTTCTGTGTATAACTGTGGTTCTGTCTCAGAGGAGTGTGTGTGTGTGTGTATGTGTGTGTGTGTGTCTGCATCCAGCCCTGGTTTCCCTTGGCTTCCTGCTCTCCGCCTCCCCCAACCCCGGCAGCCCTGGTCAACACACACTTCCTGAAAACACTGACTGAGAAAAAGAGAAAAGTCACCCAGAATCCCCTGGGCCAGACACTTCCTCCCACCCCGGGACGGCCCCCCTCCAATCCCTACCCCAAGCTGGAATGGAATAGACCACCCCAGTGCCATCTAGCAGGGACTTACTGAGTGGACGTCCAGGAAGCTCTGGCCCTGGCTGGCCCCTCCTCACCCCCAACAAAGAAGCCTAGAGAGGCTGGGAAAGAGGCTCTTTGAAGGGAGCAAGTTCTGCCACAGCAACAAGTGATCAGCCTTCAGGAAGACCGGGGATTGGCTGGGCTGCGGGGCAGTCAAAGGCACAGGTAGGAGGCTCTGCAGTGTGACTCCAGATAACAGCTGCCCCCTCCAGGCAAATACTCCATCTTCCCCAGGTATCTCCAGGCATCCAGTATCAGGGGAGGAAACTGAGACCCAGATCAGTACAGGAAGGCCTCTGTGAAGTGACCCTGGAACCCTGGATCAGAATTGACCCCGGTGCCACTCTCAGGGAAGCAGGCTCAGAGGGTTTACATCAACAAGACTCAGAGCTGGGTAGACTGGGCCCCAGGCCCGGAGCAGAGTCTGAACATCGGCATCCATCTACAGGGCTACATAACTCTGAGCAAATTTCTCAGCATCTCTGGACTCATCAGCAAGTTCCCTACCACACTCTTAAATAAGACTGTGGGGACCTCCCAGGCCAGACAGAATGGTGAGCCCAATTCTAAGAGTTCTGCCCCAGCTGAAGCAAGGTGGAAAGGACCCCGCCCCTGCTGGTTTTCTGCCTGTCTCCTCTGGGGGCCTCTCCTTTCTGAGACATCTGGACTGACGCAGGCTGGGTGGTCACACAGGACCTGGCCTGGTGAGCTCAGGGCCCTGAGGGCACTGAGGGCAGCAGCACAGAGGCTCACTAGGCTCCGTCCGCTCACTCACACAACAGACACTTTCTCAGTGCCTGTTAGGCACCTGGCACCGTTCCGGATGGTAGGGATTCAGCAGCACAGAACACCAAAAAGGCTCTCAGCCCTAATGGAGCTGACATTCCAGGAGACTCCTCCTGACCTCACCCACGCGCACACACACGCATACGCAATGGCTCACACCTGACGATACATAAATACCACACTGGCCACATCATCACCCACCCAAAAATGAGCATTAAAAAACAGACTCACGCTGTTAGAGTCCCCACCCCACGAGCACACATGGGCACATGCATGTGCCCTGGGGAACTCACAAGGCACCACTGAAATGGCATATCAGGATCACACACCACCTCCCTTGGAACCTGTCAGTTGTGTAAATACAGACACATGACTACCCTGACAGCGTGCACAAACATGCACACCTAGGGGCATGCATGCACAAACTGGCCAGACGTGCCCTCATACGGAGTCACTGTCTCAAGAATATACACATGTACACACAGCATACGATCCCCAATTCCGCTGGGGGGCCTGGCGACAGGCTGCAGTCAGGCAGAAGTGTTCGCTCAGCCACCACGTGATCTGGTGTAAGAGGCCCTAAGACAGAGTGAGGTTCCCATCACTAGAGGGTGCCAGCGAGAACAGGAAGGTCGTATCAGGAAGTAGGACTCCTGCTGGTGGGGCAGGCCAGGACAGGCTGAGCAGTCTCCCACCACGGACAGTGAAGCCTGGGGTTACTACAGGCACAGGGTGTAAGGGGATGGAGTAGCCAATCAGGCTCCATCCTGGCTCCTACCTTGCCCAGCTGGTACACATACGTGAGGCTCCACTGCCATAAACTTTTCTACCACTTGAAAGCCTCTGTACGCCCTGGGAGCGCTAGGAGCACAGGTGCCCCCAATTCCCAATGCCAGAGGCCCCAGAAGACAGGAAGCCAGGCTTGGCAGCCCACCACAATCTGCCTTAAGGCATAGTCCCAAACTGTGAGGAGTAGTTGTCCACGGATTCTCTTAGCATGGAACGAACTTCAGGAATGACCCTCTTGCTGCAAGGAGCCAGATTCCTAACCGTGGACACATGGCCTCCCCCGCAGCTTGGCTACGTGGCTAAGTTCAAACAGGCTCTGAGAGCAGGGGCTGGCACCCTGGGGAGTACACAGACTTCTACTGTTACTGTACCAGTGAGTCTTCCAAACCCAGTGGTCAGCACCAGAAGGACCATGACAGGCCGAGGAGGGAACCCGATGGGGAAATAAGCCCAGAGGGGCAGCTCCTAATAGGAGTCACAAAGCTAGCTGGGCCTGCCCCAGGTATCCTGCCTCCTAAGCAGGAATCCAGACCTGCACCACTCCACTGGGGGTTTGCCTCCTCAGCTTCTGTGAACTCCCCGTGAACAGGGCCCTACCGCCTTCCCTTGTTTGCCCATCCCTATGCCCCAGAGACAGACACACAGACACCGCCCCCCAATCCTGATGATGGAGTTGAAGGAAATAGAAAGTACTCCTGCATGCAGAACAATAGCCGCTAGAGGGCGGAGTAGCACCAAGATATTCTCACCTAGGCTGGGAGTCAGGCTCCTCCTGGGGGACCCCAGCATCATCCCAGTTACATGAACCCAGGAAAGCCACAAACCCTTTCTGTGCTTCTACCAATCAAACTTCAAAACACCACAGCCCTGGCTTGCCTTCAAGGGCCCTTACTCAATGCCTCTCTCTGGGTGGGGAAAACCTCCCAGGCCCTCCCCACAGGGATGGGATCCCTAAAGCATGTACTTGGCATAGATCTAGTCAGTGCCCCCTTCCCTTCTCTGAGTCTCAGTTTCTCTGCTTGAAAACAGGACGTGAATCCCCCAGAAAGTTTGCTGCAGGGATCGAATGAGATCACATAAGCAAAGCACTCATCACAGCCCAACGATAATATAGGAGCCAGGAGACCTCTCAGCGCACATCTCTTCCTCCTCCAAGAAGTCTTCCTGGATTAGGCTGACTAGGTCTGAGTGCTGCAATAAATCTCCGTTACACCCCTGAACACATATCCAACCCCATCTGGGAATGCTCCTTTCCTGGCTGGGCACCCCAGCAAAGGAAGAAAGGGAGGGCACACGTGAAGGAATTTAAAATGAAATGTCCAAAGAAATAAGAGGAAACTCAAAAAAAAACAAGGAATTCCAGGAGCCAGGAGGGGAAAAAACAATTCTGAGGAGAGCAAGTAGGCTGAGGCCAGAGAAGCGTCCCTAGGATTTGGCGCCCTAGGCGTCCCTAGGATGAGCCCTGGTCCCCGACAAGCTCATCACCCGAGACTCCCCGCTTCCTCCACAGGCCACCTCCTGACTCCAGAACGAGCCCTGATCACCCACAGCACTCACACACTGCAGGCCCCAACCTGAACTCTAGACTTCCTCCCACCCTAACTTCTGTCTCTGGGTCCCCGGATCAGTGATGGCACCAGTGTCCACCTAAGACGGAAACCTGGACACCCGTGTGGCTCCCCATGCCCTCTCCACTCACACCCTGGCTGTCCTCAAGTCCTGTCCAGTCTAGAAACAACATCTCCGCCTGCTCCTCTCACCCAGCCTGAGTGGGGGCCCCTCCCTCGGCCCC
>PVKM010031016.1:0-17003 GCA_004027735.1 Carollia perspicillata | reverse complement strand
TACCAGTCTGTGTTCTTAACAACAGTGTACTAAGCTTCCCTTTTCTCCACATTCTCACCAGCACTTGTTGTTGGTTAGTTAATGATAGCCATTCTGACAGATGTAAGTTGATATCTCATTGTGGTTTTATTTTGCATCTCTCTGATGGCTAGTGACGTTGAGCATCTTTTCATATGTCTATAGGCCATCTGTATCTCCTCCTTGGAGAAGTGCCTATTCAGATCCTTTGTCCATTTTTTAAATTTATTTTTGTATTGGTATTCAAGTACAGTTGTCTCTATTTTCCCTCTACCAATCTTCCCCATCCCCACCTCCCACCCTAAATCCTACTCCCCTTTTGGTTTTGGCCATGTGTTGTTTATACATGTTCCTTCACATCCCTTACTCTTCTTTTCCCCATTATCCTCTTCCCCCTCCCGTCTAGTTAACGGGTAGTTTGTTCTTTATTTCAATGTCTCTGCTTATATTTTGCTTGCTTGTTTGTTTTGTTGATTAGGTTCTACTTAAAGGTGAGATCATATGGTATTTGTCTTTCACCACCTGGCTTATATCACTTAGCATAATGATCTCCAGATCCATCCATGCTGTCATGAAGGGTAAGAGCTCCTTCTTTCTTTCTGCTGCATAGAATTCCATTGTGTAAATGTACCATAGGTTTTTTATACACTCATTTACTGGTGGGCATTTAGGTTGCTTCCAACACTTGGCTATTGTAAATTGTGCTGCTATGAACATTGGGGTGCATAGCTTCTTTCTAATTGGTGTTTCAGGATTCTTACAGTATAATCCCAGCAGTGGAATTGCTGGGTCAAAAGGTATTTCCATTTTTAGTGTTTTGAGGATATTCCATACTGTTTTCCACAGTGGCTGCACCAGTCTGCATTCCCAACAGTGCACTAGGGTTCTTTTTTCTCCATAACCTCACCACCACTTATTGTTTGTTGATTTGTTTATGATGGTATATTGCAACTGTTCAAGGCCAGACAAGTCCATGATATTCATGCAGACACAATAATATTCATGGAGCCATTGGAATGTCTGGCATGCCTTTATTTATGGGTGAGCGAGCCACACACACTGAAAGCTGGGTGTCTATCTGCATGTCTCTATATGGCATATGTCATGGCCCTTGCTCCCCCCAGCATGGCACCTACTATGGTGCCTGTACCCTTGCATGTCTCTCATAACAGCCCCTGGCAGAGAGTCCCTCCTGTTTAAGTACTAGAGGGAAACAAAGCCAGAGAACTGCCAGAACATTACATAACACAACAAAATTCTGCACATGTGAGCCGACTTTATGTTATGGGGACAGTTTATTGGACCTAGTCTTGAGGTTATGAGAACACTGGTTATCAGGCCCCACTAAGGCTATGAGAACACTGCTTCCCTTAGTTACCCAGACATCTGGGTTAGGAAGCCAGACTGTCTCCACTTACTCTACAGATGGTCATTCTGATCATTATGAAGTGGTATCTTATTGTGGTTTTAATTTTCATCTCTCTAATAGCTAGTGATGCTGAACATCCTTTTATACGACTCTGGGTCCTCTCTACATCCTCTTTGGAGAAGTGTCTGATCAGGCCCATTGCCTATTTCTTAATTGGATTGTTTGTCTTTCTGGTGTTGATCCTATGGGTTATTTATATATTTTGGAGGTCATACCCTTATCCAGTGCATCATGGCAAATATGTTCTCTTATACTGTTGGTTCCCTTTTCATTTCGATGATGGTTTCTTTAGCTGTGCAGAAGCTTTTTAGTTTGATGTAGCCCCATTTCTTTATTTCTTTTCCTTTGTTTCCCTTGCCCTAGGAGATATTTCAGCAAAAATATTGCTACATGGGATATGGTTGAGAATTGCATCACATCCTGCATAACGTTTTTAAGTTCAGGTGACATTTTTCACCTATCCAACATTTCTCTATGGACGACACAGTGCATAAACTCACATTCAGAAGTAACTTCTTTGACACAAGTAGTGAAACCAGAAAGCCATCCAGTCGTGGCAGCTGCTCCTTCTGAGCATATGCTGACACAAAATGACCCAATCTGTTTTCTTGATACATAATCATTCAAACACTCAAATATTTCTGCAGCTGTGGTGTTGGTTGGCAACAAGAGTACATATAACATACCTTCATGCACAGCCTCCTCTAAATTGTATCACACAAAAATGAACATTATTGCCTTGTTGTCAACATCAGTAGACTTGTCAACCTGGATTATATACCATGGTGACTCATTAATCCTCTCTCACAATTGTGCCTCAGTATCCTCTGCTATTTCATCAGTTCATCTAGTTATGGTGCTGGCCGAAAGAGGAACATGTGCCACCTTTTGAACTTCAGCCTCTCCTAAAAGTTCACACCAAATGTCCTTAGCACCAGTCAGAATAACTCTTCACCAGTATTAAAGGGCTTATTAACTTTAACAACTCAGTTAGCCACTAAGAATGCAGTGCAGACACATTTCATGAAATTGTGGCCTTCAATAAGTGCTTCTGTTTTTCATGCTCACAGTTTTTTTTTCTTTTGAAAAACTCTAAAGGCTTGCCTTTTAATGCAGGTTTCTTGGACTCCATACGCAAAGCAGTTTTGAAGTTTTCATGGCTTTGTTGAATAGCCAGTTGCCACACATTACATAAAATGGGCTTGGATAATGTGAATCACCTGTTGTAATGATCCCATAATTTAAGTAGGACTCTTAATATTTAAATGCAGCTTTTTTGTGTGTTGGCAGTCTCAAAGTCTTCTGTCGTTTCATCATTGGGTATTTACCCCCTTTTCAAAGCTCTCCAGTGACATTTGCTTTTTAATCCTTTTGCATAGGGTTAGTTTGTGGGCTTACCAAAAATGTGACTGAGGCAAGTTTGTAGTGCAGGAAAGAGGCATGGATGGAAGTGGTAAATAAATCAGGGGTAGGTTACACATGGACTAAAATAAGTGTCAGATTCTGACTAAAAGCCTGCCAGCAGATGCAGCTTAATTGTCACTTGCTGCTCACTAATAGGATTTTGATGTGAGTCTGCAAGTGATTGATTTATTGTGATCTCTGTACAGCAAACCTCTTTGCTAATGATAATCTGTTTTTGCAGCTGCTTCCCAACACTAGCATCACTGTCTCAGCTCCACCTCTGATAATCAGGCATTCGATTCTCATAAGGAGCACACAGCCTAGATCCTCGAATACGCGGTTCACAGGGGGGTTCATGCTCCTGTGAGTATCTAAAGCTACTGCTGATCTGACAGGAGGTGGAGCTTAGGCAGTAATGCCAGTGATGGGGAGCGGCTGTAGACACAGATGAAGCTTCCCTCACTCACCTGCCGCTCACCTCCTGCTGTGTGGCCAGAGGTTGGGGACCCCTGGTTTAAGCCATCCTGGCTCTGATGTTTTGTTAAGGCAGCCTGAGCAGACAAATACAAAATGTATTTCGAGAAATCTGAATATGACTCAGTCTCTCTGAATTCTGTGAGTGAGTTTCTAGGCAAGAAATAACCATACCTTCTAATATATCTTAAAATATTGAAGTGAAATGACCTTACTACAGCTTCCCTGACTTCCAGATTTTCAGAATAACTTTGTTTTCATTATAATTGGGATGACTTTTTACTCAGAGTTCGTTCTTCCCACAGGGTGTCCCATTTTGAAAGAGAACAGATCCAGTACATTGAGTTTAATTTTAATGTTCTCTTTAAAATGCTAATAATTATGGCTCAATTATTACCATGATTTCATTTTTGAAGTTTTATCCCTTGAGTTGCTCTAAATTGTAAGTGGTATAGAATCACAGCATTTGCCTCATTATCTACCTGGTCCATTGCCAGTGCTATGTGGTTTTTTTTAGGATCTGTCCTTTGGAATACTTCCCAGATATAAGCACATAGTTATCTCTGCTAAAGCTACCTTTGCATCATTTGTTTTTATCCTCTTTGACAGCACATTGGTCTCATTGTGACTACAGAGTCTTACTTCCCAGTCTTCAAAACTGCTACTGTAAGACTGCCTAGACATGTTTTTGGGGACTGGCATGATTTCTTGTTCAGATGTTTGGCTTTGCACTTGCCGAATCTGTATGTGTAAAACTTCTGGAAGGTCTTATAAAATAAATATGTAGATTTTAACAATATTTGTTTGGTGTTAGCATTTAAAATCAGCTAAATTAAAGCAAAGAGATCACTGAAACTGCTTTTTTAAGAAAAAATATATATGGTTCTTAATTACCTTTCACTGGAAATTTGTCATTTCATTTAACTTTTTGAATATATACATAATTTTTATTATATGGACAAAAAAAGTTTACTTGCTTTCTTATAACCTCCCACAACTCCTCTCTAATTCTCTCCTTGTACTAATTTAACTTCTGGATCAAATGGTGGAAAATTTAGGGGTGTCCAACATTTTGGCACCTCTAGGCCACACTGGAAGAAGAGTTGTGTTGGGCCACACATTAAATACATAAATGTTACAAAAATTTTAAAATCTTATAATGTTTTAAGTAAATTTACAGTTTTGTGTTAGGCTGCATTCATAGCCATCCTGGACATCATGTAGCCACATGATGGGCCACAGGCTGGATACCCTTGGTGGAAATAGAATAAGTATGTCATGAACAGAATAGAAATCTCATATTATTGTTTCTTCACAACTATATAATCTAGTTTTGTGTCTGCTTTCTTGTATTAATGGATGCAAATCAAAAATTAGCCTAATTGTTTTCTTGATTCTACAGAGTAACCATTTTAGATAAAGGGATTTTCTCAGTTTTCAGGGTAGGAACTTTCTTTTGAATTAAGGTCGTTTACATTTACCCACAGAGATATTCCTCAATGTAGTTAATTATGAAATCAGATTTGCTTATTGTGGTCATTGGGTGTGTTTCTTACTGTGCTCACCATTGTGGGGCTATTTTTCACAACTTGCCCCGGTGAAACTCTAATACATAAAGAACTAGGGTGCATTACTCTGACCCCTAGCCTTGTGACCAGAAGCTCTGCAGCTAGCACCCCCTTACCACATTTCTTTGTTCTGTTTGCCTGTCCTATGGCTTGTTCTCACCCTCTAATTTAGGGGTGGGTGCTGGTGTGGGTTTGCCTTCCTTCTCCACAACCATTCCATTGCTGTCCTTGACTAGAAGATACTCATCATTCTTCTTTGATTCCAATTTCAGCATTCTTCTATATCACTGAAAATCCTTAAGTTCTGGCATGAGGGTGCCAACATTACTTGGGCAAAGTAACTGCATAGATTTTTATTCTCTTTGTGTTTGACATTTTTCATCTTGATAAGTTTAAATGTAATCTAGAGAAGCATAAAGGGAAGGTCTAAATGCTGGAACCCCCATCATCATCATATCTGAAAATCTTCAAATCAAAGTTATTTTTGAACCACAGAGGGCTTCCAATAAGAAAACTTAACAAAGGTATCTCAAGAATAATGATTTATTATATCCAACATATAAAAAAGGTTTTCCAGAATAGAAGATCTTATTGTTATTTCTTGTATTTTTGTATTTTTTTACATTATATGCACTTAAACACTGAAAGTGAGGTTTGTCTTTTTTCCCTTAATTTATAAATTGTCTCATAAAGACAAGATAGTGTAAACCTGGTTTTCCTCTCCCTCTCTGCCAAATACAATTAGAGACTCTAAAATGACCCAAGAAACAACCAAAGTAGAACTCTGTGAAGTAGTAAAAAGAATTGATCTAATTTGAGATGAGAAGAACAATACAATCACAGGGTATCTTTCATTCCCCTGACCCCTCAACAGACAAAGGACACACAGACGCAGTGTATCCTGATCTGGTTTAGCAACAAAAGCAGCAGCTCATTCCTCCTGCAAATAAAAGGGAGTCCTTATGACAACTTCAGATGAGCTGGACAACACCACCAATACAGGGAATTACTCAGGACCCCTGCCAAAAGTCAGCTATCAGAGGAGACATCCTCCCTTGTTGGACCTGAGACTTCCCCTTTTCCTCTAAGAGATACTGGAGTATAACAGGGTCAGGTGGAGCTAACAAGAGAGAACCAGCTAGAGAAAGTGGACTGGTTTAGGAAACCTCTTTCTCCTGGGAAGTGGAGAAGAATAAGACTCTTTTCCACTTCCCAGAAACATCAGAGCAGTAGGAAGGTGGAAGAAGGTATAGTCTTGTGATATTCGCTCCCTCACTGTAAAATGTCCCAGTGCCAGGCTTGGGGAAACCCCTTCTGCCCACTCACGCAGCACCAACAAGGATTAATGAAAGCTCCAGTGGTCCCAGATTAATCAAACAGAGCAAAATGCAAAATGAAGCCTCTGAAAATTAAACTGCCATTGGAACCAGAGACCAAGGAGTAGACCAACACTTGTATGTTAAACATAAAAAAGTGACCATTGCTAAAATAAAAGATTCATGTAACTTCCAGAGTCTCCTAACATAAGAGACAAAAATGTCCAAGATAAATAAAAAATTACCTATTACCATAAACCAAGAACCAAGAATATAATTATAATAAGAAAACATAATCAACATTATAGATATCAAGGTGAATCAAGTATTAGAATTATCAAATATTAAAATTTTGAATAGCTGTAAAAATGTTTGAACAATCCATTATAAACTCTCTTGAAACAAATGAAAAATAAAAAACCTCAACAAAGAAGTAGAACGTTTTTTGAAGGAAACAAATGAAAATTTTAGAACTGAAAATGCAATATAGGAATAAAACTCATAGGATGTAATCAATAATATAGGAGAAATGACAAAACATATATTTAATTATCTTGAGTACAAGACAACAGGACTCACCCAATTTAAATATCAGAGAGTAAATAGAGTGGAAAAAATAAACAAAGCCTCAAGAACTTATGATATAGAAACAAAAGGGCCAAAGTTCATATTATCATGTCAGGTAAAAGAATGAGAGTACTTGGAGAAATAAATATAAGGCTCCAAATTTGGTGAAAGACACAATTCATAAATCCAAGAAGTTGAGTGAAAGCTAAACAAGATAAACTGAAAGAAATACTTTCCAAGATACACCATAATTAAACTTGAAAACCTGAGGGAAAGAAAAATCTTGACAGCAGTAGGAGATAAGCAGCTCATTATTTACAGGAAAACACATATTCAAACAATAGTGGAGTTTTCATACAAAACCATGGAGGCCTGACATGTTTCATTGCTGAAAGAAAATACCTATTGCTAGTTCTATAACTCATGAAAACTCTTCAGTAATAAATGAAGAACATGCCACCACGCAGTCCATCCCAGAGCTGCCCCCACAATGAGCCAAGACCTACTGAGATGCAGCCTGCTCATTTCCTGTCTGATCTCCCTCTGGGCTCCAGGCCCACCCCATTTGTTCTCCATTACAGCTTAAAAAAATAAGTAATAAAAAAAACTTGTAAGACTAAATAAATAAATGAATGAATGAATGAATAAACAACAACATTCTTTTTTTAAAAAAAATATTTATTTATTTTTTAGAGAGGAAGGTTAGGGAGAGAAACATCAAGGTATGGTTGCCTCCTGTGAGTCCCCCACTGGGAACTGGCCTGCAACCCAGGAAAGTGCCCTGACTGGGAATCGAACCTCGATCCCTTGGTTTGCAGGCCCACGCCCAATCCACCGAGCTACACCAGCCAGGGCAACAACAAAATTCTTTAAAGAAGGTAACAAAAAGAGTTTGTCATTAGCAGCCTTATCCCTAGTGATTGGCTAATGCAAGTTTTTCAAGCAGAAGGTGTAGAGAGCAGAACCAATAAAATGGTATTGGTCCTGTGAAAATAGTATAAAGTATATAACACAAAATGGAGTCATTTATGTCAGCCAAGATGACCACCAGTCAGCCACGACACTTTTGTTTAAGAGGGGAACTACTGAAGTCACTCCAGACACATCTGGCAAGGAGACACACCTAAGATAACTGCACCTGTGACCAGAACAGCATGTCTGCAGAGGAGGACCACCCATAGAGAGACTCTTAGGGAAATCCCCCCCTTGCTGTCGGGGTGTCAAGACATTTATCAAGAGACCCAGAAAGATGGAGTACACTACTCTTAAAGCTATAACTGAGGCAGATCCAGAGCATAGCTGAACTTCACACACCAGGGTGCTATTCCATGCCACACTGATCTTCCTTGTCATTGGCTTCCAGAGGCTCTACCCTGCTGGACAAAGGATTTCATCTGCCCCGCTGGACTGAGGACTTCATCTGCCTTGCTGCTCACCTGCCCCTGGAGATCTTTCCTTGGAAGATGCTGACAGCTGCTTTGCTCACTGTGCTATCTCCCAAACCTGCAGACTGAAACTCCCTAAGTAGGGACCAAAGACTGGCTTATAGGAAAGACTATATGGAATATATATGCTCATGGAAAAAGAAAATGAATGTAAGAAATCTCAGAATATTAGGAAGGACAACACAGAAAGAACAGAAAGATGGGTATGTGAGCTTTATGAATGACATTTGATGATTGAAACAAAACAAAATCTGATACCTAATACCTAAGACAGTAACATTTAACAGTTTGGAGGGCAAAATAACCTAAGTGGAAGTGACATTTTCAAATTTAATTAGAAGTGTTGATACCAGAAGACTATTGTAAGTCACATGTATATTATAATACACGTATCAACCACTAGAAAAACTATACAAAGATATATACTCAGAAACATTTGCATTCATACACTTTAAAAATTTTAAGTATTCCATAGAAAGGCAAGAGGAGAGAAACAGAAATAAGAACCAGAGGAAAGAAATAATAAAATGGCAGACATGCCATAACACATCAATAACAGCCTTAAAGTAAATGTTTTAAATATACCCATTTAAAGCTAGAGATTTGCAGAGTTGACTAACAAAAATGACATATGTATATGCTACTTAAAAGAAAGTCACTTCAAATCAAAGAAATAGGTAGATTGAATGTAAAAGAATAAAAAAAGATATGCATGCAAACATTAATTTAAAAAGACAGAGGAAGCCATATGAATATCAAGTGAACTAGTTTCCAGAGCAAAGAACCTTACTAAAGACAGAAATATTGATAAATAGATCATAATGATAAATAAATCAATCCCATAAAGTATAATGATTTGAAAAGTATATACACCCAACAATAGAGACTCAAAATACATAAAGTAATTATTGATAATGTTATAATAAAAAAATAAACATGATTATAGTTGGGAACTTCAACACTACCTTCTGAGCAACTGGTAGAACTATTGCACAGAAAATCAACAAAAACATAAAAGATCTGAACAATCTGGGTCAAAAGATAAATATCGTATTATCTCATTTATGTGTGGAATCCAGTGAACAAAATAAAGAGACAAACAAACTATACACAGAGCACGAACACATGGAACAGATGAAAACTGCCGGAGGAGAGGGGGTTGAGGGGCTGAATGAATGAAGGTGAAAGGATTAAGAAAAAAAAATATATATATATATATAACACATAGACATAGACAACAGTATAGTGATGGTGATAACCAGAGAGAAAGAGGGGTAAGAGGTAGAAGGATGTGGGCAGAGGGCAGAAAATGAGGATGGAAAGAGACTTTGCTTGGGGCAATGGGTGCATGATTCAGTATGCCAATAATGTTTTAATGACATGCACACTTGAAACCCGTAGGATTTTGCAAGCCATTGTTGCCCCCAAAAATTCAATAAAAAATAAAAAATAAATAAACAAAAAAGAAAACATAACCAACCAACAGAATCTAATTGGTATGTGAAAAAAAAAAAAAACCACCAACCAACCAACAATATTAGAATGCACATATTGTCAAGAACCCATGAAATACTTATCAAGATAGACCATATTCTGAGTCATAAAGCAACTTCAACAAATTTAAAATAATTTAAAGTTACATAGTGTGTTGTTCTCTGGCCATAATGGCATCAAACTGGAAATCAATAATAAGATGAGAACAATAAAAATCTCCTAAAATGTACATAATTTAAAAAAAATTCACATTTCTAAATAAACTATGGGTCTCAAAATATATTCAAAACTGCAAATACTGAATAAGAAAGACAAAAGCAAACAAAATATAGAGAATGATTCTAAAGCAGTGATGAAAAAGAAATTTATAAAAATAAATGCTTACATTAGAAATAAGAATAGCTATCAAATAAATAACCTAATTTCCTATAACAAAACACCAGTAAAAGAAAAATAAATCCAAAACAAGGAGAAAGAAGGAGTTAACGATTAGGATCAAAAGTCAAAAAAATTCAAAATAGTAAAACAACATAAAGCCAATAAAACAAAAAGTCATTCCTTTTGGAATAGACCAGTAAAATTGATAAATCTCTAACAAGACTGATAAATATCAAATAAGAAAAGACAAAATTTGGCATTATCAGGAATAAAATGGAAAATATCACCAGAGATCTTGCAACCATTAAAAAGGTAGCAGGGGAGTACTTGAAACAACTTTGTACTCAGAAATTTGACAACTTAGAAGAAATAGATCAATTTCTCCAAAACCACACAAACAACCAAAACTCAAACAAAATTAAATAGACAATCTGAAGGATTGTCAAAGAAATTGGTTTCATAATTTAAGAGCTCCCAAAACATGAATCCCCAAGAACATAGAATTTTACCAGAGAATTCTATCAAACATTTAAAGATGGATTAATCAAGTTTTACATAATACTTCCCAGAAAAAAAGAAGATAATGGAATATTGCCCAACTAATTTCCAAGACTATTATTACCTTAATACCCCAGGTAAACAAAGTCAGCCTGCCTGCACCAAAAACATGATTGCAGATCAATAACTCCCATACAAAACACCTGTACAAAAATATTAGCAAACAATATTCAAAACTTTCAAATAAAATTATATGCTATGACAAAGTGACATTAAATACCATGACCAAATCTTAGGTCTCTGTGAGTGAGACTATTTTGATTACTACTTTGACATTCTGGTCATTAAGGCAAGTACATCTGCCTTGTCTTTGGCAATTAAGTGCTAGCACTGAGCTCCTGGTACCCTGCCATCTCACTATTCCCCACTGAATTTAACATTCTCAGTTCAGTAAGAACAGCTCCCACTATAAATTCTGACCCATAGGGAAGTACAACCACAGAGAACTTCAAGGAAGCTGGGACATCCCTCACATTTTTATTTCTCATACTATGGTGAAAGGTGTGTCTTCTGGAAACTTCCAGCATGAGTAGGCCTTATGTGATAAATCCATTCTAACATTTAAGTCTTACCAAGTCTTCTGATACCTGCCTATGCAGTGTATCAGGTCTGTTCTGACATTTCAACTTCTGGTCTGTGTTTCACCCAACCAATCAATGAAATTACTAGAGTCCCTTTTAATCTCTTGAGCAGCAACATTGAATCCAGATTTTCTGCTCAGTGGTCCTGTTAACATCAGGATTTACCTGATTATTAATTTTTTAAAAGAGGAGCAAAGGGACTAAACATTGAGCTTAATAAATTGGGGAGCATAAGCCTGCTTGCCTGGCTGGGGAGCTTCAGTTTCTTACCCTAAGGGATTACAGCATTGCTCCACCAAGGGGATTAACACTCTCCTTACCCCATCTGGTACTGGATTTTTGGGGAACAAAAGGGAAGAGCCTTGACCAAAGAGGCCTATCAGTCAAACTAGGGGATATAAACCCATCCAAAGCCTGCAAAAACTTGGCAAGTTCATTGGCTAGTTTAGAAAGGCTTCTGGTTTTTGCCAAGCCAAACTAATATAATTCCAGGGGAACAGAGAATCTCTCTCTCTCTCACCTGGTGACCTGCACTCCCAATGCACCCTTGCCTATTCCCTCCATGGCCATGTGGCCCTAGCAGCTGCATGGCCATGGCCATGTGGACTCCACATGCAAGCTACAGTAGGGAGACTGAATAAATACAACAGCACAGCAACGGACTGCAGCTGGAAACAAATGCTAACCTTGCTGAATACTGGACTAGATTGGAATTAAATATAGAGCAAAACTGGGCAGTGACTCTTATTCTGGCCCTTCTGAGGACAGGGTTGGACCTTTTCAATGGTGAGATGGATAGAGATGGGACATAAAGAAGTCAGGAGGGGAACCCCCTTAATTTTACATCATCAGTAAAGTTTGCTATGGAACCCCATCCTCCCATGTAGGTCTCAGGGAATTCCTTTCCTCATGACACCACAAGAACTTGTCTACAGACAGTAGTCCCAATGTGAATGAATTTGGTGTAGTCCAATATTTTTCCCTTCCTCTAATACCCCATACCCATAATATTAATTCCCACACATATTCCCTAGAATCTGCCCAGGCATATTTAAAACAATGTTACAGTACTTTGGTGCACAGTCCATCCGTCTGTAGTTTACACATTGATCTCACCCTCTGGGCCTACTGGGACATGAGTTGAGTTATAAGCCTTGAAGAAAAGAGATGCGGAGGGGGCAGCCTGCAAAGTGATGCCCTCTGGGAAAGCCATTATCATTTCTTCAGGCCATGAAGCTGGGTTAATCTCTTCAGACAGGGGCTGAACTCCACAGAATGGTATACCAGACTACCACCAAGTAGGACATAACAGAATTTAGGGGTTTGATGTCCCGTCTTCCTTGTGATCTTCCCATTTGTTTCTATTCCAATTTTCAATGTCCTAATCAATGCCCTCACTTAAGTAGCATCTGAGAGATTAGGAATTTAATTTGTATTGTGATTTAGCCACTAATAAGATGAGAGTCTGGGTTGGATTTTGAAAAGCTGACTCCCTACAGCTACAAAACATAAGGTCTTTTTTTTTTTCAGAGTGTAGTAATATTCAGGTCACTTGCACAGAGCGATGTCTGAAGTCATGGCTTATCACTAATGCCCTCTACTTTCCCCAGCAGTTAGGAGCAACCAACCAATCTCATTAGGCATTAGCTTGACAAAAATGATCTAAGTTTCAAATATATGCTCATCCAGAAACTTGCCTTTTATAAGTATTTGATTAGCAGTATGGAATAGTGATATTTTGTACATCTTTGCCACAGAGACGAGTTGTGTCCTCTTTACCACTGGAAATAGCCATTAGTAATGTGAAATCTAATCCAATTAGATAATCAATGCCAAAATACTTAGAACCAAAGCAGAAAACTCCTACTTAAAATTTGTTTTACCAACAACACTTCATACCACCATTCAGACAAATCCGTGTTCTCCAGAGAAACACTACCACTTGGACATATGGGTAGTGTTTTAGGAAATTGGCTTCATGGTTGTGAGAACTGTCAAATCCAAGACCAGTGGGCTAATCCAGCAGGCTGTAAACTCTCAAGAAGGTGTTGATGTTTTTGTCTTGAGACACAATTTTTTCTTTTCATAGAAACCTCAATTTTTCTCTTAAAACCTGATTAAATAAGGCTTATTCACATTATTAAGGATAATTAAGTCAACTGATTAGAGATATTCATAATACCTCCTAAGAACACCTATATTAATGTTTGAATAATTGGTAGTATAGTTTTACCAAGTCGACATATAAAATTAACAATTATATTATATGACCTAGCAATTCCCCTCCCATGTATACACTCAGAAGAAGTATGTACACTCACACAGACTTGTACAAAACTGTTTACAGCAGTCTTATTCATAAAAGCACAATAAGTAGAAACTTGTTGTGTTCATAAACTGGTGAATGGACAAATAAATATGGCATACCCTTATAATGACTTTATGAAGCAGCGAAGTATTAACACCATGCAACAACACAGATGCATCTTGCAAATATTATGACAACGTGATTAACTTCAGACAAAAGGTAACCTGTTGTATAATTTAATCTATATGATATGTCCAGAATAGACAGGTCTAAAGAGACAAAAAAGTAGATTAGCAGTTGTCAGAGAGTGGAGGAAATAAGAAAAGGGAGACTGCTAATGAGTAAAAGATTTCTCTTAGGGGTTAAATATGCTGGATTTAGATAGTGGTCACTCCCTATTGTGACCACTCACAATATTTACAATTGTCACTCCCTATTGATAATTATGCACTTTAGTTTATATAAGACAAAAAGTGTTCAACAAATGGTTTTCTATAAAAAATAAGAGTATGGAATTTAAAAATATACATGTCTACTTTAAATATTATTTTCCCTATAACATATAAATAAATGTACACTTATTTGACAATTTTGATGTGCACTCTAAGCATTTCTCTATTGATAGAAATTAACATGCTTTTGCATAATAATATGAATAATACTTTCCGGTTATAAAATCTTTAAAGTGAAGCAAGAATTTTAAGATTTTTGTTAATTTCTCTTAGCCCATTATTCTAGGAGTTAATAATGTTTCGTCTTTTTTTTTTTGTACTATCTTTTCTAAGCTTACTTAAAGAGACTATTAGTAATGTAGCTATTTTTTCCTAAGTTCTTAGAAAGCACAACTGGCCATCAGTAACAGGGACAAGATACAGTTCACCAAAGCACTGTGACAGAGCACCAAGGAACTTCTCACGTGACTACATAATCCACACTGCAGGGTGCTGCTGCTGCTTTTCAGAGCAAGTGTTTTGTTTAAACACTGAATCTTAGATCCACACATTATTTTCTGTCTTTGTATAAAAGATACATGAGGGAAATTACTTGTCCCTGAATACAATCAATAGTAGGAATTTTGAGTTGAAAGGAACAAAGAAGACATACTGAGACAATCTAAGGCTATATTATTGATTTAAAGTATTCATCATCACACATTCCTGCCATTTTATTGCCACCAAATGTTCCTGGATGTTTAAGTAAAATGTTTAAGTAAAGTGGATAAATTAAAAGATACAAAACTTCACCAAATTTTAGTTTTAAGAAACCATATTTCAAGAATGTTTTTATCAACTATATGTCTTTTTTTAATCTATATGTATGTGTCCCCATGGTCTGAAGATAGAGCATTTCTAGTAAATCTTCCATAAGTTGAGATGATATAAAGAAGCAACGACCTTAGGATACATCATGCTAACACATACACAAAATCAATTGAGATAAAGCACAGATACTCACAGATATAGTTCAAAACTAAGGAGGCTTGATGCTATGATGCTGAGCATGGGTATGAGGGAAGGAGCTTGGTGGGGCCATTATTGCACCTTGGGGTGCCACTCCCTCCATAATGGGTCCAATCCATGCTGTAGGTGTCGTTGCAAATATAGGAGAGACTGGTGTAGCAAGACCTTACATCAAACACCTGTCCACAGACCATCTCCATGGCTGCTGCTTGGCCTACACCACACATATCAGAGGGACCATGCTGTTATTGCCATTGCCCTTGACCAGGAAGGAACAAGGAAGGCACCATTCAGAAAAAAATAGAGAGCCAAAATATACTTGCACCCACTGCCTTCCAGACTTCTGTAGAGAATTTTTATGAGTTTAGTTGAGCAAAGCTGACAACAACTGCTGGGAAGCAAAATGTAATGGATAGAGAAAATGCTCTGGTGAATCACAGTTTTGGAGCTTATTTTATACATTACAATAAAGAAAAAGTAAAGTATGATAAATGTTAACAATGAGTGGCACCAGATGTTAAACCTCTCAGTTCAGCAACCTTAGTTCTTGATTTCTGCTGGGAAAGAATTCACAGCCAAGGGACTCAAATACAAGAGAAAGTTTATTTAGAAAATCACAGAGGTACAAGAAACAAGTTACAGAGACAAAACAAGGACCCTTGGAATTTAGGAGTAAGGAAGGCAAAGAAAACTTGCCTGGGGGAAAAAGTGGAGGGGAAGTGCAGGTGTGCTCCAGAGAAAGAGTGTCTGGGGTAAGAAAGAGGTGGGGAAAGATGTAGGTTGTGCTCAAGAGAGAAAGCACAAACTGGGTCCTTCAACTTAACAGCTTTTGTCTGCTCTTCAAACACATGGACGGACCCTAAGGAAAGTATAAGGAGAGGATGTCAATAGAACACAGTCATACCCCAGTACTCAGTGGCTTCAGAACTTGTTAAACCTGGTACTCATTTCATTTTGTTGCAAAAAATGTGTTAGCACTCTGAGCCTGCTCACCACTGGTCTCACTTGCTTGAACTGGTATGAGTCACAACGCCAACCCACAAGAGAAAATGCTTCATCAGTCATTGCTTGCTCACCAGTCAACAGAATGAATTAATGACAAATACCAAGATACCACTATATTCATCAACTTCCCAGGTGTGTGCTTCCAAAGTTATGGTCCCTACTGATTGGTCAGCACCAAGGCAGGGAGTCATTGGTAAACACAGGTTGTTTTGACATCAGTCATAGCATTGCCCCACTTGGCCTTGCTGCTTTTTTGGGCCTGGAGCTGAAATATAACCAAGGCCTAGATGTTATCTCTACTTTGACCAACAGAATGTCTCTGTGGTCAATAGACCCAAAGCTTTGTTCTTCAGATTATTTGATGCAGAGCAGAACTCATTGTCCTGAAGTTTTAATGCTTAAGGGAGTGGTCATGGAAGGACTTGTATGGAAGTCATATGAGGCTATTTTCCAGTCCCCCTTGTTCCTCCTGTAACAGGATCTTCCACATGACTAGTGACATGCTGGGGGAGGAAAGGTCAGGGGAGAGTGCGGATTGCATGACCAGTGATATGAAAGGTGGGGGGGTCTAAACTGTATGAGCAGCAGTATGCCAGGGTAAGAAAAAGCACCCAGGGAAGTGAGATCCTACCCCAGTTTCACCAGTTGCTAAGGCTTTCCCCCCAGCTGACCTTCTGTACCTGGCCTATTGTTTTTACTCTGTTCATGCCTAACTGCCTACTACATAATAAGAATTACATAAAATCATGGGTTGTAGATTAAGGGAGCAGGAGGAAGCAAAGAGAGGAAATATCTGAGACTGGATAAGAAATAGAATGGAAAGACATGCATTTCTTTTATGTTGGAGAGTATAGGATAGTTAACCATTAATATTTATAGGGCAAATATATGGTAAGTGGGCAATAAGATAACATGAGAGTTTCCCTGGTGTTGTGATCCAGTGTGTGATTGTGCCCTAAGGGTTCTGAAGAAAGGAGATTAGTTTCACATACGTTTGG
>PVKM010031015.1:0-16999 GCA_004027735.1 Carollia perspicillata | reverse complement strand
TGTGGATCCTGTTTCCCTTTTCCCCATCACTGCCAGGGAGCTCAGGTATATTTTGTGCTCAGCCACAAGAGAGAACGCCTTTAAACCGGGCTTTCTGGGCCAGTGCCACCCCCCACCCCGGCACAGAGAGCCCCTATCTCAACACAGTGATCACACTGTCCCCAAGGCTCTTACTGGGAGCAGCCACAGAGCCTTCAGGAGGGAAGCAGCACACTCCTGGTCCCCAGGGCTTTCTTTGGTGCCAAGGTTGGCAGCCGACTCTGCTCCCAGGCAGCTTTCAGAGACACAGCAGTGCACCAGCCTGAGTCTTGGGCCTGTCGTGCCCCTGCCTTGCCTTGCCCTGGCCAGCCCCGGAAAGGGTGTGCAGACACCCCACCCTCCATCCGAGGCCCCCATCAGTGCCATCCCCCCACCCGCCCCTGCAGCTGCATCCCACGCTCCTAACAGCCCAGCTAGTCCAGTGGGGTCCAATGATCAGGGCAGAGGGAGCCCAGCGTGCCCTGGGCCCTGGTGACAGACTCTCACCTGAGCCCTTCCTTCCCTCCTCCTACTCACTTCCCAGCTCCCACCTTCCCCGCCCTCGCCCCCCCTCAGCGAGCCCCACCCACATCCACATAATGCCCCTGGGAAGCCCCAGAGAGAGCAAGGAGAGCTGCCTACCAGCGCCCAGGGAGAGCCAGGGCTGTCACGCGGCCAGGTGCCGATGGCCTTCAGCCTGGCTGCCCACCCCAACGCCGCCACCTGGCCTGCGCAGGGTAGGGGGACGTTGATGGGGGCCGACCGCCTCCGGGGTGGGGTTTGTCTCTGCCGAGGGCTGCAGCTGCCCAACCAGACTGAAGACGGGCCGCTGCTCTGTGTGTTTTGGTGCGCGGCTGAGCGGAGCACTGGAGCCTGGGACGGATGTGATATAAAAACACAGCCGGCTGCCAGCACCTCCGGGAGGACGGCGCCCTCGCCAGCACGCGCCACAGCAAGTGTCAGCTCCCGCCCTCAGCCCCGCCCCCGCGCCGGGGTGGGGGCGGGGCGGGACGCGGAGCCGGAGTCTGCTTAGGCTGCTTTCCCCGCGAGTGCACCAGGCCGCCTGCTCCGAGGGGGCTTTTTCTGATCTCCATCCTGAGCCGTGACAGGATATTTTGGATGATCCTTTTCCCCTCCTCTTTCAACTCAGCAGTTAAATTAGAACACAGGAATTAATTTAAACAAATGTATACCCACTTACATGTTGTAAGAGCCACACTGGCACTGGGGTTAAGCCGGTTCCATATTCAAGCCAGTCTGCCCACTTGGGGTCCACCTGCCGGGATCTCCTTGTAGAGGTGTTTTGAAATTTTGCGTGAACTCTCCCGAGCCTGAGCGGCGGCCCCTGGCGAGAAGGTGGGCCGTGTCTGAGGCTACTCCAGTGCGAGGCCCCGCGGGCGCCGCGCTCACCAGGCACCGAGCTTGGGTCTCAGGGCAGGGGTTGGACACTTCTGGGTTCATGGCACCCTCTGCCGCTCACACCAGTGCGTCCTGGGCCAGACGGCCAGCTCCAGGCCTGTTTTCTCAGCAGCCGGTCAGCGCAGACAACAAGCACCGTGGCAGAGACGTGAGGGCAGGAGAGGAGGGCGCTCTGTGGACAGACAGGCCGCGGCGGAGGGACCTGCCGAACCGACGGGGGACAGGTGGGCAGAAGTCTGGCCCCTGCTCCCTAGGGCAGAGAAGCCCCCCTGAAGGGCGGTGAGCGGCCAGTGCTTGGAGCCACCCGCAGGGTGTCAGCGTCCCTACTTCGTCCATACAGACAGCAAGACCCTGCGCAAGGCCCTTTTCCCTGCGGCAGCGGCAGCGCGGCAGCGGCAGCGCAGCAGCCCTGTGGGAAGCCAGGTCTGTCTCTGTTTATCCAGCTGAAGAGAGAGCCTCTCCAGGCAGCAGTTAGGGTGGAGTGAGGAACATCTGCTGGCTGAATGGGGGATTAGGCGCCGGCTGCCAGCAGTCCCTGCGACAAGCTAACAGAGCGCGCAAGGTGTGATTCCTGGGTCAGGGAGGAAGGGAGCTCCGACGAGCTTCCACAGGCCATGCTGCTTGTTCCTGTGGGAGACTGTGCTCATCCCCCTGAGCCCTGGGGGCCCCTGCCCCGCTGCACCGAGGGGGCCCTGCTGCTCAGAAGCAACGCCAGTGTCTATGTGCCATCTCAAGAGAAGTCACCCCTGGGGGGCCCCTGGCAGGCTGACCAAAGATTGGCAGGCTTCAAGCAACGCCCCCCAGGAGGGGCGTGGAGGCCCGGAGAGGGCCAGGGTTTGCTGAGCTGGCTCAGCCATCCTGCGGCAGAGCCGGGCCTCTGGCATAGGTGCCCCTCCAGGTCTCCACCCGATGGAGACAGGTCAGGGATGTTCTAGTTGGCAGGTGCTTGTGGAGCTGGACACGGCCACCCTCCACCCTCCACCCCAGGTCTGGGCTTCACGACATGACCCTGAGCTGAAACTCAGCAGGTGTGGAGTGCCCCATGGGTTAGTGTGGACATGGTCTGGGGGAGCTTGGCCAGCCGGCCTGTCCTCAGGACCCGTAACTTGGAGTGATGAGGTCTGGCATCATAGAGAGGTTGGAGTGTCTAAGGGACAGCCCTGGCACGTGGACTGGGAAGGAGGCTCAGGGACTTGAGGATGAAAGGAAGGACTCTGGGTTGACCCCTCCCGACAGACTGTGGGCACCCCAGGCCAAGGGCAGATGAGTGGCGATCCAGGAGAGAGCTGAGCTGGCCTGCATGGGATGGGCAGGGAGGGGCCACGAGAAAGGCCCCAGGTGCCCAGGGCCTGGAGGAGGGGAGGCTCACCAGCAGGGGTCCACTGCGTGAGTCCCTCCGACGCAAACAAACTCTGCGTGCATGTGCATGCATGTACCTGTTTCGGGGGAAACCACACCTCCCCCTGCAGTGCCCAGGTCCTGCTCCTGCCCCCCACCCCTCTGAGCTATCCCAGCTCCAGCTTCCCTGACAGGCCAGCCAGAAGAGCCCAGGGTAGGGGCAGGCTCCGACACTTGTCTTTTCTCCTAGCCACCCTCCTCAAGCCTCAGTGTGGGGTGAGCACAGACCTGGAGGTAGGGGGGTGGGGACATGAGGTGGAGGGGGGTGGCAAGAGACTGAAAGGAAGGGTGGTAGGAGGGGCCAGCAGGTTCTGGCCCCTCCCCAGCAAAGCAGGCTTTTCCCCACCCCACCCCCCATGGCTTTCCCGCCTCCTTGTTCAAAACAGCAAAAAACTGGCAAAGGCCTCTGGTCTGTGACAGGGTCTGGAGGCCAGCCTTGGCCTCAGCGCCACCCCAGACCTGCTCTAGACAGGCATCTGTGCTCCCTGGGTCCTCCAAAGCGCCAGGCCCACCAAGTTCCCAGAGACGCAGCTGGTCCACAGCCGCCAGGCAGAACTTTGGCCTAAGATGCTTTTGGTCACTCTGCCTTCTCCCCCTGGGGAGGGGCTGCCAGGCCAGGGCAGACCCTGGGTGGGACCATGGAGCACAAGGATTCTGAGTATATAACTTACACCCAGGTGAAACATTTGGTGTAAAGACGAAAGCAGCCTCCCCTTTCTCATGCAAGTGGCGCGGGGAGGGTCAGAATCTGGTGACCTGGCAAGGCCACCTTCACCTTGGGGGGTAGGTCAGGCAGGGGGAGGGTCTGGACGCCACCCCCAACTGGCGGCTTAAGTACTGACGGCTGCACTCCGGACATAGGTTACAAAGGTTTATTTAGAAAACAGTCTGATAGTTTGGGCTGTCATTTTTGGCAAACATGTAAATACTTTCAGGAACCAAAGCCCGTCAGTGTCCTCCTTCCTGCCCCCAGATCGCTGCCCCCTCTAGGTCTTGGGGAAGTCAGCCCTTACTTGGGGAGGTGGATCTGGGTGGAGGGGGCGGTGTGCGCTGGGGGGCCTCCTCACCTGTTTGGAAGGTCGCAAATGCCGCTGCGGTCTAAGACCTGACCGAACAGCCACACCCGGCAGGGCACCCGGTGGCAATCCAGGCCTGCAGCCCCAGAAGCGGCCCCTCGCTGAGGTGGGAAGGCAGAGGCGGCTCCCTTTCTCCTCCCCTCTCCCGGGGGGCCCTCGGGTCTCAAACCCTCGATCCTGCCCTGCACCCTGGAGGCCGACCCATCCCTGGGTCTCTGGGGAATCCAACCCAGGTTCCTCTGGGAGCCACGCCTGCCCGCCCCCTCCTCCGGGAGCGGCCGGGGCCGCCGCGCCCAGAGGCAGGGGGAGGGGCGCCGCCAGTCACTGCCTGAAGCCCCTTCTCCTGCGTCGGAAGAGGATGTGCTTGAAGGAGCGCCGGAAGTCCTGGTTGAAGACGGTGTAGATGACCGGGTTGAGCGAGCTGTTGCAGTAGCCGATCCAGAAGAAGAACTTGAAGAGCGGGTCGGGCACCTGGCAGGCCTCGCGGCAGATGCCGTACAGGCTGTAGCTGAAGAAGAAGGGGAACCAGCAGAGCACGAACACGCCCATGACCACAGCCAGCACGAAGGTGAAGCGCTTCTCGCGCGCCTGAGCCACCTTGCGGCGGCACACGCTGCTCCGCGCCCGGCGCCGGCGCGACAGGAAGAACTCGACGGACCGTGAGCTGGCGCGAGACAGGCGCCCGCTGGGTCCCGGGGACCTCGCGGCGGTGAGCGCGCCCGGCTCCGCAGGCCCAGGGGCCAGCGCATCCGCGCCGCCCGCGGCACCCTCTCCTGCCGCACGCTGTCGCCCGCCCCGCCGCAGCGCACCCCGACGCCGCCGCCTTTCTGCCGCCGCGCTGCTGTCCTCCGGGTCCACGTCGGCGCGCGGGCGGCGCGGGGGCGCGCAATGCCCGTTCTCGCCAGCGCCCGTCGGCGCCCCCAGCCCGTTCTCTGTGGTCGGGGACGCGCCATCGGGGCCCGTGGTCGTGTGCTTCTCGCTGAGTGTGCGTGTGCGCAGCTTAGCTACGCGGTAGATGCGCACGTAGACCAGGCCCATGATGAGGCAGGGAGCGAAGAAGGAGCCGATGCAAGAGGAAAGGATGTACCAGGTCTCGTCGTTGAGGCCGCACTGCGGGTAGGCGGCGCCGTCGGGCTTGCGGTAGAGTGAGACCAGCGGTGGGAAGGAGATGACGGCCGAGATGAGCCACACAGCCACGATCGTGGCCTTGACGCGGCGAGGCGTGCGCTTCAGGTTGTACTCGACTGCCTGCGTCACGGACCAGTAGCGGTCCAGGCTGATGGCGCACAGGTGCACGATGGACGAGGTGCAGAAGAGCACGTCGAGCGCCAGGTACACACCGCACCACACCTGCCCGAAGTACCAGTAGGCCATGAGCTCGTTGGCCAGCGAGAAGGGCATGACCAGGGTGGCCACCAGGATGTCAGCCGACGCCAGCGACACCAGGAAGAGGTTCTGCGGTGCACGCAGCGCTCTGCTGGTCAGCACGGCGATCACCACCAGCACGTTGCCCACCACGGTGAAAACGATGAGGAATCCCACCACTGCTGCCAGCCCCGCCACCGCACCTGCAGAGTACTGACCCGGGGGTGGCCCCCAGGCGACCCCTGAGGCGTTGGCAGCCCCGCTGCCACCCCCCTCGCCGGCGCCGCTTGAGTTGGGGCCCACCACTGCCGCCGCCGCCGCCAGAGCCGCCGCCAGCGCCGGGGACGCCATGGTCCTCCCGCGAGCTACGCGGTCCCTCCTGGAGCCAGGACGCAGCTGCGGCAGCTCGGCAGCCCCCCAGCTTGGGTCGGCGCCCGCATCGCCACCTGCTCCTCGGGCGCGCTCGCCGGTGTCCGAGGCTCCCCGCAGCCGGCCCTCGGCCGTGGTGGCTCAGCGGGCGAGCGGCGCGCCGGAGAGCGTGGCTGCCGGGCTCCCCGCAGCTGCCGCGCGCGTTAGTGCAGAGCAGGAGGCGCCCGGAGCACACGGCGACGCGGCGGCTGGGGGGAGGGGGCAGGTCCCAGGGTCCTCCCGTGGCCCCGCCCTCGGTCCCGGCTCACCAGGAGCGCCCCAGCCGCGAGACCGCGGCGACGCGGCGCCCAAGCAGGCGGGCCCCAGCGGCCCCGCGGCCTCGGCACTCGGCCGAGGCGCAGGCTGCAGGCGGCGGCCCGGGAGCTCTGCCTCCCATTCGGGCGGCTACCGCCCGGCGCCCCGGAGTGCGGGCCGCCGCTCCTTCAGGCCCCCACGCGTAGCCTCCGGCTCCAACTTTACTTTCCTGGGCAGGGCACCGCCGTGCGTCCTTCTCCAGCCCCTCCTCCTGCTGCTCTCAGCGCGGGCGCCCCCCGCGGTCGGTGCTCCGCCGTGCGGGCGCCGCCTCGCTCGCCCAAGCTACGCCGCCGCAGCCGCTGCCTCCTCCTCTCCGCCGCCGCTGCTGTGCGCTCCGCGCGAGTGCAGCGTCCGGGGCTCGGCTTCCAACTTGGGTAGAGTTGCGCAGCAGGGCGGGGCGCGGGCGGGCAGGGGCGGCCTGGCGGGCAGGCCAGCGCTGCCAGCCCGGGGGGAGCGTGCCGGGAGCCGGAGCCGGCGGGCGCCTTGGCGAACCTGCCTGCGCAGCGCCGGGGAGGAGTCGGGACGGTGGGGCGGCGGCGCGGGGCGCGCGCCCTCAGCGAGGGCGCCCCCTCCAGGGCCGTCTGCAGTCTGCGGGGACGGGACTGCGTGCGGACTGGCCTGCGCGGTGAGCTCCCGGAGCCTGCTCTCAGACCGCAGCATCCTCGCCTGCCCCCGGGTACACGCACACGCGAGCGCGCATACTCGCGCGCAGCACCGGCCGGCTGGGGTCCGCGGCCTGATTGGAGAGCTAGCCTCTCGCTGGCTGTCCTCTGAGCGCGGGTCCAGCCGCGTCTCTGGTTAGTGCTCCCAGGCTGAGCCACCTCCGCACCCCTGGCCTTGGTTCCCTGCCTTGCCTGCTTGCATGAATCATGACAGCGGCGACTGTGGAAGCTCCGGGCAGACTCCCAAGCTCTGCACCCATGTTGGCAGCTGTTGAAGTTTAATTCTCATGCTGAGTAGGGGGGTGTTCAAAACTACCACCTCTAATACCCCAACCCAATTGCCTGGATGACGGGAGTTTCTGCAGGGGTGCCTCATTCTTGTTGGCATAGGGGCGAGTGGTCAGGGTAATGCGCTTTGCCCTGTCCCATGTTCCTGTTCACTGATTCCGAAGATGTGCACTGTCACTCCCCTGCCGGAGTCCAGGACCCGTCCCTGCCCCCAGGCAGCCCGCGGACTGTGGGAGAGAGACCTTGGGGACAGGCTGGAATTCGGGGCTTGACGTTCTTGCTGGGACCAGTGGGCAGAGCTTTCCTCTCCCAGAACCGCACCGGGCTGGCGGCTGCCCGCCTGCCTCCTTAGATGATGGGGTTGGGGGCAGTCATTCCTGGGCCTGGAGGAAAGGTGGGACACTTTTCGCAGGGAGGGAAGGGAGCAACCCCCAACGCCCAGTGATGCCTACAAATGCGGGTGGTTTTCAGGCTTCTTCTCAGAGCTCCCCAGGGCCTCAAACAGCCTGGCGCAGGAGAGCTCAGAGGCCTGAGCGGAGATGATGCCCCCAGTGGAGCCCTGTAGCCTTGTTAACCACGTGACACAGAGGAGGTGGGAGCCCAGGCAGGGCCTACAGGTGCTTGGCCTGCCCCAGAGGGGCTGAACCCCCACCGCCAACCTAAAGGTGCCACCAATCGGAGCACCTGGGGGTGCATTTTGCAGGGAAGACCCACTCACACCGGCATCCTCCCTCCTGCGATGCCGCACAGGCATCAGCGTGGAGGCGCTGGCCGCACCCTGAGATGGGCATTGTGAATGCCATCAATGCCTGTGAGTGAGGTTCCCCTGAAGGTTGACTGGAGGAGGGGCGTTTGGGGAATGAAGGGGATTGGTGGGGAGGTGAGAGGCCCTGGAGGCATGTGCCCTGGCGGGGGGGGGCTCTGTCTTGGAGGGCAGGGAGCCAGGGGAAGACCAGAGCATCTGGAGTGGGTTGTGGAGAGCTCTCTCCCCCTCCCAGTACCCAGGAAGCCATGGGGGCCTCCTCCTCACCACCAGGGCTCCCCTCTCATGAGGAGCACTTTGGGGGCCAACACAGGGACGTACAGGTTCCAGGTTGCACTCGACATCTCACATGTTCTCAAGCAGGGAGAGCGTAGCACAAGGAATTGGGGGGTGGAAAGGACTGTGAGCAGTGGGGACCCAGAGGACATAGGACTTGGCACTGCCCAGGAAGTGGCTACCCAGCCAGTCCAGGCTGAGGGTGTCTGGTGTGCCTGGACACCCTAGGGATTCCTGCCTGGCCTTTGACCTCAAGTCACAGACAGGGCACTGCTGGCAGCCTGTCCCTGGCCTGAGCAGGAGGAAGTGCCTCTCTCATAGGTCCCGGGTCCAGGGGCGGGGGACAGCCAGGCCCCCAAGGGGTTCTTAGAGTCAAGTGGCCCTTGGCTGGGCTTCGGGGCTGCATAGGACACAGGCTTGCCTGCTTCTCTGCAGCCTCAGGACCACAGCTGTCCCCAGGGGAGCCAGGGTGGCCTCTCACCCGAGACATTGGCACACCTCCCTGGTTATCATGCAACAGGCAGAATAGCATGGCCCGGGACAGACCGCCTGTCCCAAAGGGTCACTGACAGCCAGGCCTGGGCTTGGCAGGACCTGGAGAAAAACAGGGCAGGTGCTGCTGGGGGAAGTCTGGGAGACATGGGGGAGAGGGAAAGGTATGTCTCAGAGGAAACCACACAGAAGGGGAACATCCTTGCCCTTCAGCTCTGCCACACCCCCCCCACCCCAGGACGAATGGGGTCCAGAGGGGTTGGTCTAGCCAGAGCCATACCCAGGGACATTGGGTCCTGGCCCCATTGCTTAGGGAGGCATTGGGGTGCAGGCCTGCCGGAGACACCTGGGATGAAGAGTTCTGTGCTCCACAAGGGGCCTCAGCCTGTCTCCTTGCACCCATAGCTGTGTATGTGTGTGTGTGCACAGGGTCTACATGCCACACATACCCACATGCACACACAATGCAGGTGCACACATCTGTGCACACATGCACACACATCCACGCCACGCATACATACTGGGCACTGTGCATGCGCATGACTCAGTGCTTCACACAAGTACACATGTGCACATCCTTGTATGTACACTCCCAGCAGGTGTGCACACATATCTGTACACCATACACCTGCATGTGTGTATGCATGCATTTCATGCATGTGCACACACATATCCATGTGTGCAATATCCGCACAAATGTGTGTGGTTGTGTGTGCATGCTGTGTGCATGTGCACAGGTGTATAAGTTTGTGTCCACACTCATGTGTGTCATGCACATGTGCACACACATTGCTACACACATGCACAGGTGCCTCACTTGCCCTCCCAGGCTGCAGGGAGCAAGTATATTTGTTGCACCATCTGGGAAGCTCTTTTCTGGGTTTTGGGCTGGGTCCTGCCTTGTCCTCTCTGCCTCATTCAGATGGCTCTGTGGCCTCTTCACTCCAGGCTGTGAGCCTACCTATCACCGCCTGTATGGCCCTAGGGCCCTGGCACGTGCAATTCTGCAGGCCAACAGCTCTCCCGACTCTCCCTGTGGCTACCCCTCCCCACATGTCACGTGAGATTCCTCCTCAGGAGGCCTCCCTGATCTCCCAGGCCGGGTTCCAGGTCCCTCGTTGTCCTCCTGCGCCCTCTGGTGACCATCAGCCCCCATGTCTCAGCTGTGGGCTCCTGAGACCAGGCCGTGTCTCTATCCCACTGCCTGGTAGGGAGGCTGGCTCACAGCCTCCAGCAGAACCTTGGTGGAGGTATAGTGGAGGGGCGGGGTCCTGTGTGTGAGATCAGAGCCCCTATGTGTTCCCCATGTCCTCCAGCTTCCTCAGGGATCCTAGACGCCAGGTCTGCACTGGCCGTGGGGTCCCCACAAGCACAGAGGAGCCATGCCCCAACCCAGCGGGCCATTCGGGCTCTGCTCCGCGGAGGCTGAGGTTGTTGGCTGTCGGGGCAGCTCCAACTCTGCCCTGACGGCTGTCTGGCAGCAGAAGCAGTTCCTGCCTCCCTGAGGCTTGGTTTTTCCATTTGTACAATGAGGTGTCGGACGGGCTGGTTCTAAAACCCATGCCAGCTCTGCCCTTGCTGGGCTGCCTGCCCCTGCAGATGGAGGTGTGTGCAGCGGCAGGGTGGGGCCCTGGGCCAGGCTGGTGTGGAACAGTCCAGCCAGCCTAGCTTCCCAAGCTGGGAGGACTTGTTTTCTCCCTCCAGCTGAGCTGAGAGTTTTTTTCCCTTGTTTATCTGAAATTTTATCTTTACAGATGAGGCAGGGAAAGTGAGCCTTGCTCCTCTCCCTGCCCCTCCCAGAAGGGTTCCAGAGCTGCTTTGTCTTGTCAGAACGTGGCCAGACCTCGCTGGCCCGACGCCCGGCCCTCCGCGCACCAGCCCGCAGCAGAGCCCACTGCAGTACCAACCATGCTGCTGGGCTGGCACAGCAGAGCCGGTGCCGGGCCCTCTGAGAGAGCTGCTTCAGGGACTGTCTTGGATTTGCGATGAGTTCAGTAGGTTAAAGTGGTGGATAAGCCTGTCTGGGGGTGCAGCCCAGGGCCTGCTGGGGTCACGCCGGCTCCCCATCATGGGTGTCGCTTGGCCTTCTCATGGCTCCCCTGCCTCCAGCCAGTCCAAGTCTGACCGGGTCCACCGTCCAGGGACTGCCGCTGCCCAGACCCCTGAGCCTGGCCCTCTGGGCCCCCACAGCCTGGCCTCACCCTGTGGGCAGCCCTTCATTCTCTTGGTCATTGATTCAATCCACAGACATTTACGGGCACCTCTGGGTGCCAGCCTCCATGGGATTCTAGACAGAAGGGAGAGTGTCCCTGCAGCCTTGTGTTGGCCTCTGAGTCACCGTGTGATTGAACCCGTCCCCTGCCCTCCCTGAGGCTCAGTGCCTGTGAACTGAGGCACAAGACTCACAGGTCCTACTGGACCCCAGTCTCCTGCAGGCTGGCAGGTGCCACCAGGAGATGACAGCAGAGCCAGGCTGAGCCGGGCATCTCGGGACTCCAAGCAGTTGCAGCCGAAACCCTGCTGGGCCTACTGCCTCCACCAGCTGGGGGGCCGCGGGAGAATGGCCCGACCCCTCCGGGCCTCTCCCTCGGGTGCTGAGAGGATGACACCTTTGCCTGCCAGCCCAGGGACCCAGCTCATGGGAAGCAGGCAGCCCCTGGAGGAAGGCTGATGTGAGATTTTTATATGTCTCTGCACTGTTTAACTTGTTCTGACAACTAGAGTTACTTTGGCAAATAAAAAATTCTAATAAAAAAGCACTCAGATCTCACCATGGCTGGCAGTTAGCAAGCTCCGGGAAAGCAGAGCTGATATTATTTCCGTTAGAATCACCATCCACTTATATCCCAGCTGGTGGGGTTCACTCTCTCAGTCCCTTCGAGCCCATCCCAGCCTCGGCTGGCCCACGGTGGGGCACACTAGGTTCCCAGCAGTCCACTCCATCCCAGGGTAGAGGACTCAGATTATTTTTGACGCTGAGCACACGATTCTGGCGCCCCTGTGGGCTGGGCTCTGCGCCTTGTGGACACAGAGAAGCCAGCCGCAAGCCTGCTCTTGGGGCTGCTCTCCTGGAGGGAGCTGGAGCTGGCGTGGGGGAGGTAAGGGGCTTTTGCACCTAGCCTCCACGTGGAGGGCACATTTCCTCAGCCAAGCGAGTTGCTTCCTAGCAGCTTCCTCCACTTCCTCATGTACTGCTCCCCCATCCCTCCCCCTCAGCCAGGCTGCTCCAGCAGGGCAGCAAGGCTGGAGTTGGCACGTGGCCTCCCCCCGGGGCCAGGCCCCAGGCCTTCCACCCAGGGCTCTCCTCTGCAGGGAGCTGCCGATGTTCAGCAGATTTGAAAGATTCTTTTTTCGTTCCCCGCTCTGGGAGCTGGGTGCTCTTAACATCCACACTTTGCAGATAGAGAAGAAAACACAGGCAGACATGGCTGCCAGGCCTCCAAGGAATGTTCTGGCCGTTCCAGGCACTGGCTCAAGCCCCTGGCCCGTTCTGCCTCACTGCCCACCATGGGTGCCTCCAGGGTGACTACCCACACTAACGAAGAACCCCCAGGGGCCTGGGCTCGACATCAGAGGCTTCTCCCCCACCACCGTGGTCTCTCTGGGCACCCCCAGGAAGCCACGCCCCTCCCATGGCCAGAGCTGCTATGTGGTCCCCCGGCCCCCCGCCCCGCAGCCTGTTGGCATGGCGCCGGTGTTCATCCGCCCCGGACCCCGCTGCAGGACTGAATAGCACCCGCGAGAAGACCTCTGCGCCGAAGGTGTTTTCTTCCTGCGGGGACGGTTGGGACACGGAGAGCGCCTAGCCTGACGTTCCACTTAAGTCACGTTCTCTGCACCCAGCTGTGTCTGTTGCCTAGCACCAGCAGTGCGCAGGGCCCGGAAGGGGAGACAGTGACACGCCGACCCCTGCCCTGCTGCCCCCGGGGGCTGCAGACACCGGGGCTGGGTGCTGCCTGCTCTGGGCCCCAGGGAAGCGCCGCTGAGCCCAGGTGCCTGTGTGCGGGCAGGCGACCAGGCAGCCTCGGCCTGTTGGTCAAGGGGCCGTCCTCTGCACCCTGAGGCCTGGCCCGCCCTTTGCAACACGCCCACCCAGGACCTGGGAACATGCCTGGGGGGAGGGCTAAACAAACTAGAGCAACTTCCTGCCCACAGTTTGAGAATCTGGCATATGCTTAAGAGCTAGAAGCGGTTCAGAGACATTCTCCGTTTGTTTGGCTTTGATGTTCTTTCAGACGGGAAAGCCTGGGCCGTGTTCTGGAGGATAAGGCCCGTCGCATTCACCGAGACTTGGAGGCGCTAGTCCCACTTCCCACACTGGGCCTGACTCTGAGCTCCCCAGAAGTCAGGCCTGGCCGTCCTCACCCTGCCTGGCGCTCGGAACGTGCGTCCTGGAACTGGACACCATGGGCTCCCAGGCAGCCAGATCTGCGATGTTTTCTTGCTGCGGTTCCCACCCCAGAAAGGCTGGGACTTAGACCAGCCATTGGTCACGGGAGGGGCTGGGCCAGGCCTGAGGTCTAGGGCTGCGAGTGAGTCAGGGTGCAGGTGATGCTGCTGTAACAAGGTGACCCCCAAACACAGCAGCTCAGACACACAGGTTGGTGTCCCTCCCATGCGGAAGTCTGGACGGGGCCCACATGGCCACCTGACAGGGCCGAAGATGCTGGCGCCTTCCACCCTTGCTTGGCCATCCCCAGTGGGCAGCTCCCGCCTCCAGGCCACTACCCTCAAGCCTGCAGTCTACACGGTGGGGAGGGAGAGAGCCAGGACACCCTCCACTGGAAGTTGCACAAGGCCCTTAGGCTGACATCTGATAGGTCAGAATGTGATCACATGGTCACACCCACTGCAAGGGAGGCTGGGAAATATAGTCTGTAACAGGACAGCCATATGCCAAGATAAATGCACCCAGCGTTCCCAGGCCTGGACACTGTTAACATTTGGGTGGTACTGCTTTGTGATGGGGGCTGTCCTATGAACTGCAGGACATTTAGCAACATCCCTGGCCCCTACCCTCTAATGGCCAAGAGCAACCCCCAGGGGGCAAAGTCACTCCTAGCTGGGCACCACTGGCCCCCATCAAGTACCCACAGTGCCCAGGGAGGAGGCGGGGCCAGGCTGGGGCGAGGGTGGGAAGCACACCCCACAAGCAAGGGGCACCTGGCCGGCTGTCACGCCGGAAGACCACAGACATCCGAGTTTTCATGTGGGCTATCCGAGCTGCTCGCAGACGGCACCCAGCTAAGGAAGGGGAGAAGCTGCATGCTTGTTACTGGCCGAATGGCCCATGTCCTAATCCCAGAATCACTGAGGGCGACCCCCTGGGAAACAGGGTCTCTGTGGATGCAGTCGAAGGCAGTGGGGTCATGCCAGAGGGCATGGGCCCTGATTCAAGTAGCCTGTGTCCCTACAAGGAGAGGAAGAGACAGGCACACGGAGAAGCCATCAGACCCTTATGTCTGGGGGTGCTGAGGCACAGAGACAGGCCACACGGACTGGTCCAGTCTGACCAGCGAAGCTGAGCCTACAGCCCCTCAGAACTGGGCAGGATGGATGGGACTGGTGCTGGGCAGCAGCCAGGGGCCCCTCTGCCTGGCCACAGCCTCCACAGCACCCCTGGGTCCTCTCGGACCTTCAGTCTCCTCCTCTGGCAAATGGGACGTCAAACTGGCCTGGGGCAGGACAAGGCCTCCCCAAGGGGGCGCTGCTGAGCGAGTGCGCTTGCTAACCCGACACTGGTGCAGGTCACAGGGCACACCCAGCATGTGCCACCAGGGCTGGTGCTCCTCCACCTCGCAGGCCCCGTGTCTCCCCACAGCTCTCTTCCTCCGGGTCCTGAACTCTGGGGTCTCCTCCCAATGTGCCCCCCTGCAACCCCGGGCGCTCAGTCCTCAGTTTACCCCTCTGAATGAGTGGTGTGGCCCAGCTTTTCTCAGGCTCTCCGGGCTCTGAAAATTCTAATTGGGTAGAATCCTCTTCAGGCAGGCCGGGGTTCTGAGCTATTGTTATGCAAGAACACAGGAGCACAAAGCCACTTTCAGAGTGGAGCAGAACAAAAGAATCAGTCGTTGGCATCAGGCTCTGGTATTGTGCTCGGAGAAACTATTTTAGAACGAACCCCTTTTCACCGCAGTGTTAATAGAATTGCCCTGGGAAACCGTGTGTGGCTTTCACAGAAGGTTTGCCTCACAGGACATGCTAACGTTCAATTTCTAGGAAAGAGGCGTCACTAGACGCCTCATTCCAGGTATCATTCCAGTTACATCCACAAAATATGTACGTGAACCCCGTGAGGCAGCGAGCGCGTCTTACACGCGGAAGACGCACCTGCCGGCTACAGAGCTGTCCACCCTCCACCCTGGCAGGAGCGATGGAAGGCAGGCTGGGGAGTTGAAACCCTCGCCACTCACTCCAGTAGCAAGCTGGCCTGGCGTCCAGGAGGGGGCGGCATCAGATGGCCCTGCCCCTCCACACTGGTCTCCAGGGCTTAAAGCCTGGGTGGAGACAGAGGAGGAACTGCGTCCCAAGCTGCTGGCGTAGGTGTCATCCCCACCCTCTACCCAGAGGAGCTGTCCCAGAGGGGTCTCTCCAGATGGGCACGTGAGCAAACCCACCCCATCTACTGCCATCACCAGCAGGAAGAGGAGCAGGCTCTGACCCAGAACTCAGCGCGTGGTGGTTTGGTGCCCGCCTCTCGCCCCTCTCCCGGAATTCCAACAGCTCTGCCCTCCCCTGACGCCCTCCACACCTGCATGCCTTCCTGTGTGGGCCCCCTCTGCACAGAGCACCCTTCCCACCATGACCTTCACAGCCCGCTCTTCCTCATCTGTCAAGATCAGCTCTGCCTCCTCCTCCAGGAAGCCCTTCTGGGTCTCCTCAGGACGCCTGAGGGCTGTCAAGGCCCTATCATGTGGGGAGGATGCTCGTCGTCTCTCTCTCCTGAGTGCCTCTCCTTGGGCTTGGGATGCTCAGGGCAGGGATCTAGGCGTTTCCCCTGCACCCCAGGTCCAGCACAGGGCTGGGGTGGGGGCAGCCCTTTGTAGTGACTGACAGATAAATGAGAAAGGAGCTCAGAGGAAAAGCTCACATTCCTCTGAGTCAGCAGCCTCCGTCTGTCCTTCCTGTGGGTGAGGCGGAGAGGCTGGGCTTTCCACCAGGGCTGGTTCTCCTGTGTTTCCAGAACCACCCTGCCCCAGCCACTGTAGGCTCAGGCCTGGCATGTGCTCCCTCCATGGCCAACCGTCACCAGGGGGGCCTTCCTTGTCCCTCAGCACCAGCCCCCTGCTCCCTGTAACCCCTTTGGGCACTGTCTGCTTCCTGACCCCGCACCCACCCAGGCTGGGAAAGTTGTCCAGCTAGATCCAACCGGACAGGTGGGAGGTGACCACTACAGGCCCTTCCAGGCTTCACAGAGACACAAGGGCCGTCCCCCACACCCCAGCTGCGGAGGTGAGCTGGGGTCCTGACTGTGAACTCCAGTGTAACAAGGCCTGCTCTGCAGGGCTCCCGGGGGATCAGAAGAGATAGGGATCGGCCACCTGGGCCCCTCCTCAGATCCTGAGCCTGCACAAGGCTTTTCCTCGTTGCCTCGATGTAATTACAAATGCTGCTCGGAACGTTCCCCACTGGGGGGCTCTTTCTGAGTGGCCGACTGCTCACCTGTGCGTCCCAGCTGGAGCCCCACGTGGCTTAAGCAGAAACAGCGGGCGCTGTGGGCTCTGTGTGCAGGAGGCCAGCACTGCCAGGGGCAGCTGCGGGGCACGAGAACTGGGGCTCTGTCTCCCCACCTGGGCACCATACACTGGAGCGTTTCGGCTTGCAGCAGAGTGGCCGGCCCCCTGCCAGCTAGCCCCAGGGCAGCCTGCCTGTGCCAGACGACCCTCCACCCTGGCTGGACCCTGGAGCTCCTGCCTCTAGGTCCCCAAGGGGCAGACAGCAGCCTGTGCATCTGTCTCCGGGCACAGGGCAGGCCTGGGCCCAGAGCAGCTCAGAGTCTCTGCCACTGCCCCTCCCACCTCCAGGCACGACCTGTTCCTGGCCAGGTCAGGTGGTGTCTGCAGGCCGGGGACCTGCTCCAGGGCAGAGCGCTTCCTGCTTCCTGCGGACCGAACGCTTCCCTGGACCAGCCTTCACGGTGACTCAGCAGTGGCCAGCACATTCCTTCAGACTTCTGACCCTCACAGCCACCACTCAGGGGTAACTGTCCCTGAACATCACAGGCACACCCCGAATTCTACTGCCACCTGGGAGGAGGGCAGAGAGCCTGAGACCACCTAGCATGGGAAGTCAAGGAGAAGGTCAGAACAGGACTGGGTGGTGGGCGACAATGACCCCTTACATAGTGCACCAGAGGCAGTTGGGGCCAGTGCTACCCACGTACCCACACGCCCAAATGCGCTGGCTGAGGGGCGGCCAGGGCAGTGGCAGCAGGAGACACCCCTCCTCAGGTGGGACACGCTGGGTGCACTGTGGGAACCAGCCAGGGGCACCGGATTTCTGGGACTCGAGTGCGGGGG
>PVKM010031014.1:0-17005 GCA_004027735.1 Carollia perspicillata | reverse complement strand
AGAATCTACATATTTATTATTTTAGCCCTAGAAGGAAACTTAAGAGTTCTGTAAATCCTGTTCAGTTTCCAAATGAATGAACAGATCCAGGGAATTAGTCTTTTGGCCATGGTCCCTGGGCAAGAACCCAGTTGTCCTGGCTACTCATTCAGTGCTCTTTCCACCTCACCGTTCTTCTTACCTCACTGGAAATTCATCCGGAGAGGCACTCCTGCTCTTATCCAGCTTTGGCATCATAGCAACTGCCTGCTCCGACATGGTTTCCTTCTCAAGCGCGGCACAGAGAAGAGCGTGACTGCACACCTTCCCAGTGAACAGAGGAAGACAGATGCCATCTGAGCAGGCGAATGTGTGTCCTCCCAGTCATTGGACCCAGGCACCTACGACGTGTGTGCATGTGCAGGCGGGGTCTCACTTTCCATTTGCAAACTCAGATCTCAGTTCTAATAATAGCCTGTGGTGAGACCTTTCCCCAAAGGCTGCGATGCTCCCATGTGGCAATCACTTCTAAAACCAGCCCTCTGCTCAGCTTTGCTTCAAGGGAAAGCTCTTGGGAAAATCCTGCTTAGAGGGACATTCAAGAATAGCAAGCAGCAAAGGCTTCATCTCAGAACAGAGCTAATCTCAGTCTAAGCTAAACAAAGGAGTGTGTACAGCAAGAAGTGGTTCAGGCAAAGCCTGGCTGGCAGTGCCATGGGCTTCCCACGTACAGGAACTTAAATGATGACCTTTTGGATAGACATCAGGATTACTTTTCCCAAGATTTGTTAACTATTTTGAGAAGGGAGTGGAGTGGTGATCATTGATGAGGACATAGGTTTTGTGAATTTTCTTATTTAAAACCATAGAAATAAACAAGGCTTCAGGGAGTAGCGTGATGCAGCAGCAAAGCACTGGACTAAAAGTCATTGTTTTATTGAGCTTTGTTACTTTGTATGTCAGTTATCTCTCTGGCCACATGTTATCCCATTGGTCAAATAGGGATCATGTCTGATAGTTATTGCTATCTTTGATTCTGTACATTCTCTATTATTTCTCGGCAGTATCTCATTTTAAAACAGTAGCAGGACTGATCATTATCCATGTACTATAAATGACAAGACTCAGGTTTAGAGAGATAGGATGACTTGCCTAACCTTATGAAAGTCAGCTTGGTGCAGTGACAGAGCCCAGGTCTTCTAACGCCTGGTCTGGTGTACTCTTCGCTACACTAACTGTCAGGACTCAAAGAGAGCCCCGCCAGCGAATAGCTGCCTTGCACCACAGCTGGGGTCCTACTGCACCGGTTGCCAAGACCATTGAGTGAGTGGGCATAAGCTTATCCAATGAAGGGATTAATGGTACCCACATCAAGAACAGCTTTACAATCCTGATGGGGAGTCACTCTCCCTTGCACTAAATTTGCCATATAAAATAGAGGGAAGAGGTTGAAACCTCAGGTTTGACAGTCAAGTTACAGGTGTCTGAATACCAGGTCTGACATTTAGTAGCTGTGTGACCGTGACCAAGTCATTTAGACTTTCTGATTTTTTGCTCCTGAAGTGGGGTTAGTAATAACATCTACTTCCTGAGGTAGAGCTATTTTCAAATGGCAGTGCATATAATAGGCTTAGCATATAATCAATGCACCACCCTGCCCGGGAAACTGGAGCACCATGGAAGGTGGTGCTGACCCTGTCTCCACTATGCAAAATACCTGCCTGATGTAAGTTAGATTCTAAAATGAGCACTTACAATAGTTTCAAAGGATTGGCTGGGATGCCAGAATTAAAATAATCCAAATGCCTGTGAGATGCTGAGCTCTGCAACAAGACATGATTCTGAAAATGGGCTCATCAAGTCTAATATGAAGTCCTCAGTCTAGATCATTTGGATCTTACAGTTTCTGCCTGATACCCATGGAAGGTATTATTCTAGTTATCTTTGTCAAAAAACATAATGCATTAGAATTTATGTGTGTACATATATACGCATAAATATATGTATATATTTACATCTACACACACACACACAGACACACACATACATATAGCACTTGTAGTGGTATCACAGATATTGATTGATTTTCCCAAATCTCAATCAGGTAAGTGGAAATTTACCCTTTCCAGTGGAGAAATACAGGACTGAAAGCTTAGAGATTCAGGTCTCTTTTCATTTTGACATCCTGTCACTTTGACTAGGAAATCTCTGGGCAAAGCCTTCGGTTCCAGTAACCCAGCCTGGGGAGCGGACTCACAGGGGATGTATTTGCATATCCCATCATAGAGGACTTTGTTGATGACTAATGCCTGTGGGTGATGTATAAGAAATAGAGCCTACTTGAGCCCTACTTTTTCTTGGTCTCTTGCTCTTGGTTCAAGTACACATACCCCCCAAATTATTCTAACCTCTTCCTTTCCACATGAGAAAAAGATCACCAAGTTCAAACAGTACCACTAATTCCATAAATCACTAGATTTTTACTATACCAATATAAAACACCAAAAAGCCCACATTACATATACCTTTAGCAAATAAAACTTGAGGGACATTTTGCTCCAAAATTATCATTTTACAAATGAGAAAAATGAGAAGCAAAGATAAATTTATCCACAGAGTTTCAGTCGTTGATTTTAATTGTTTCTAGAATTTCATTTCTGTATGTATTTCCCCACAAGGAAGAAAACAAGTAGTCATTTTCCTGAGAGAGAGAGAGAAAGAGAGACAGACAGAGAGAGAGAGAGATACAGAGAGAGAGAAGCAAAGCAACAAAATTTATCTTTATGAAAGCAAATTCTATAGATATTTTGCCAAAAAGGACACATAGTGAAAATGGATTAGTTTATTTGAGTGGTTTGTTGAAAATATATATTTCCTGAAGCAGGTGATGCTATCAAAGTGAATAGGGAGAAAAATGTCATGTATGAAAAATATTTTTTTCAAAATGCTATTTTTCAAGTCGAAAGGGAAATGACACAGAATCCTACCACTGACTCTGACAGCATATTCTAATGGGTTCTGGCTATATTTTAGAAAACACAAGCCCACGTACAAACAGAAACAAACATTTTCAAAAAGGATATGTATAGAAAACCCTGGAGGTTTTACATTCGTTAGATGGAAGAAAAAAAGAAAGACAAACGGCCTGCCAGATAATGAGATGAGTGAGAAAGTAAGTCATTGGAAACTCACAAAAAGCACTTTTTTGAAACATTTCTAGTACTGTTGATATTAGCAGAGGGACAAAGACAGAATTAAAAGAAATAAACTGTTGACCCCTACACGTTGTAGCAAAATTCAAAATTCAGCACTTTGCAAAAGTACCTCCATGGATCAAAATATAAATTAATTTGTTTTTAGTATATTTCTATTTCATTATCTTTCTATTTTTTTAGCTTTTTCTTTTCTTTTTAACCAGTAAAATTTAATTCAAAAGGCATTTACTGAACTCTGGTCATAGAATATGGTTTGACTCACAGTGGACATTACAGGGCATTTGAGATTTGGGAAAATGTGCTAGTTCATTAAAATTAGCCTATTCTGGTAAGTATTGCACTATATGGTGATCTGTAAATACTGGTCCTTGCCATCCTGAGAGGCCACCTAATTCATTATCCTCACTGGAATACTTTAAAAAATCTTTCCATTGAAACAATCTATATACCAAAAACTGCATGTAATAATTTTACAGCCTCATGCAACCTTCTTCAAGTTTACGACCTTCTTCCTCTCATCTGCTGACTTACCAGTCTCATCTCCTATCAATTTATTGAAAGGACCAGCCTACCTTTTTCTTCCATCTGACGTGCATGGGCTGTGCAACCAGAGTGACAGAGGGTAACAAAGGGACAGAGCACTCCTGTCCCACTTGGAGAGCTGCGGTTATCAACAGGCCCCAGGCCGCGGGCACCCAGAGAGTAAGGGCCAGATTTCATGCCCAGGTGCACCCTGTTCTAAAGCTCTGCTTTCTCCTCCGCCCACCCACCACTGTCTTTACTCTAGTGGCTGCTCTCTACTTCTAAGCATATTCAGAACTAACTCAAATATCAGCTCCCAGGTAAAGTTTCTCCTAATCCAGCACCCCTCCACCGAAAATTCTCCAATTCTTTTAGCTTTTGTTATACAGTTTAGTACCTAATTAAATGTCTACATTTTCTGGTCACTGTTTCTTTATAAGCAATTATATGATGCATTCCATAGCAAATAATAAGTACTTAGCGTTTGAAATCTGTACTTGAACTTGCCTTCGGGTTACTCTCCAATCTTGCTGGCACAGAGGAGTTAGGTAATCTTCCAGATGAGTTTGAGTAGGGTCTTCTTCCTTATTCCTCAGGTGACTAAAACGTTGATGTCGATGTAGTATCTCAAGGTAGAATACTCAGAAACATCACAAATAATGTCCCAGACCTCATACCCAGTACACACTGAGGCACAGCCTTGTTAGTTATATATCTTAAATATTTGTTGAGTATGTTTCCTCACCATTATCCTTAATACTCTGTGCTGGGACTCCTGGACTCATCAGTACTTCAGTTCTATTCTGGACCCAGAAAAAGTTACCTGTGCTAGGCACTCCTGCTGTCCAGTCCTTCCTCTCACTACGCTGTGCCAGAGATCCCTTTTAAAATGACAATGAAAGTGATCCATGGCCCTGCTTGAAATTTCTTATGGCTCCTCTTTGGTGCCAGTTCCACAGTGTGAAATTCAAGGTCTTTCTTGATACCTTACCCAGTGACAGGCATTTACATACTCAAGTGCTTATCAGACCCTGATCAGAAAAGAGACCTCGCTAAACTTGCTGGTGAACACTGTCTGGGGAAGGCAACATTTCAGACTGAATGGCTTTCTCTCCCAGTTTTTACTTAGCAAGCAGAAACGGGCTCAGATTATGGCAATAAAGGCGTTAATTAAGCAGAGTATGGGGAAATGTCAATGAGAATTGACAGCTGTGACTTCTCACTTAAAATATTAAGTAAAAGTTGCCTGCATTTCTTTCTCCTCCACCCTCGCCTCCTTCTTGCTCCTCCAGTATTTGATTAAATGCACTAGAACAAAAACATCAATTTACTCTCGTTAGAGGGCAAGACATTGTGAATTAATGAAGTCAGATCTGTGGGCAGTTTGATTCAATTCTATTACTTTCAAGTACTTATGATAACTGGACCTTAATCTTTCCAACATAGAGATCATTAGTATCATTTAGTGCATATGCTATTGATCAGCTAAAAGTCATTTATAACTAGCAAATATATATATATACATATAAAATGCACATATACATATAAAACACACTATACATATACATATATCAATATATGTGTATTTTTTGTAGATCTATATTCATAATGATTGCTAAAAGTAATTTTAACTATATGTGTGTTTATAACTGTCTGTTTTGGGTTTTCAGAGCTTATTAACTGTTAATTCTTAAAATACATTTTTCCTTTGTGCTTTTAAGGATGCCTTCCAAAACTGTCACATTTCTCAATCTCTCTATAAAGAAAACAGATTTTTTAAAAATCAAATTTCAGTCCCACCTCTTCTCAATTGGGTGGGACCTGAATTAAAAGTTTTTACTATAAGAAGCATCAAGTTAAAATAATGATGATATTACTGCAAGACACCTACAATATGAGTCAAATTGCTTTCTGAGCTTGAAGATAAGAGTTTGGAAACTGTATTACTGGATGAAAATCTTGAAAGCAACAATGATACATGTTTCATTACCTGGTGCATGCTTGTGATAGTGAAGCTTTCCATTTTAAATGGTGTTTATTGTAAGCTAACCAGATTGTGAATATTTAATTGAATATATCAATTTTCAGGAGACCAGAATTGTTGTGTTGGCTTAGAAGCTTATTCTAGGGTTTCCCCCCACAACACTAGAAATATGTAACAATTTTTTTTTTTGGTCTGAAAAAAGCTTCAGGTAAAGCTATAATTTGCTTCTGCAATCATATCAGTTACTCTGGCAAAATGCAACTCCAGATCTCACATGACAGTTTACAAATTAAAACCTGTAGAAATAATTAAAAAAGGAGATATGTACACGAGTGTTACGTGAAAATGTAAAGCTTTAGCAGCCAGCTCAGCTGACTGATAACTAGACGCAAGGTACAATCTAATTGTATTTAACTATTTCTCATAACAAAAACTGCATGCGTGGTGGTTATCCATTGGGAAGGAGAAAGGGTGTGTGCCATATTTTGCTCTTTTAAAGGTTCATACCAGAAAAGATATGACAGAGAGTGGGAGGGAGTATTAACATTTTGGTGTTAAATAAATTGCGGTGAATCTTTTTTATCTTCTCAGTTTTATCTGCCCTTGCTCCTTTTTATTCTGCCTGATGACTTATTCAGCAAATGTTTTTAGAGCAATTACCCTGTTTGAGTCACTGTGCCATCATTAGTCATTCGTTCTTCAAACTGGACTTCTAATTCCCTGGATCAGACTTTATATCTTTTCTGTTTCCTTGTATCCACACTATAGCATCCTGCACATGCCTGGGCAGATGTTATACATCCCGTAATTATTCTAAAATAAATCACATAGTAAAGAAAGGTAGAATGTTTCTAATCCTAAAGATTTTCTCACTCTCACTTAGCAGCCTTTTACTTTATGTTATTATTTTGATGCTGCTCCACACTCCAAGTCCAGATACAACTCTAAGATATGTATCCCCGTGAGATTTTTCACCCCAGGGACCTGGACCCAAACTGGAATAACTGTCAGCAGCAGCATTAATTGTCCCCCTTCTTGGCAGCTGGGGCATGAAAACTGGTGTGGAGAAAGAGACAGAAATTTCTGTTCATCCCAAGAGATAACCGCCTGGGACCCGATGCAGCCCATTAGGAGGACAGCTGTGCAGAGGCAAGTTTCCTATCTGTCTGAGCCATTCCTGCAGCCTGGGTAAATGAATACCTTAAATCCCTAGAGCCAGGGAACTTCTGCAGGATTTTCTCCTAATCTTATAGAGCCTGACTGTGTCTGGGCCTCAGGCATTTTCTAATTGTGAGTAATTTACCTTCAGAAGCTCGGGAGCCTGCATCTCAGTGAGTGCAACCATTCAAAGATTCCAGAACAGAACAGTTCATTTCCACCTTTGTCCCTTTTGAAGGCTCCCTTCCCCTTCATAGGAACTCTTATCTTCCCTTTAGGAGAAGATAAACAATACTCATCCGTGAAGGATCAAAACACAAAACCCATCTCACCCATCTGTTTCCTCTGATTACTTCCCGCTCTGAGCTCCTGCAGCCTGGCCACCCACTGACTACTTCTCACACACTGCTCAGCACCCGCCACTGCATTTGTATGTCCTTTCTCTGTCTCCCAGTCTGCACTGCAGTGATCCCAGTCCAGAGTTCTTGTTTCTGTGCAGTGTCTAATACACACTATACAGACGATGTTAGTACATTATATAACTGATTAGTTCTAGTCGCCCTGCTTGTAGCAAGAACTAGGCATAGAAACTCTGATGGTTATGGCTCCTGCCCTTCACCATTCACTGTTTGCACATATTTGCACATTTAATAGCTTTACCCCTGTACTGTGATTGTTAGCCCTTTATTACTGGTGGGAACTTCCTGAAGACAGAGGTCTTGGTATCTCTGCCTGATGACATTAAAAAGGACTCAAAGGGAAAGAACGATGTAGGGGAACATTCCAAGCTGAGGAAGGGACTTGGTCAAAGGTGTAGAAATATGAAAGTGACTAGATCAGAGACTAATAACTATTTTAGGCTAAATTTTCAACAACTGAGGGAGCCAGCTGGGGCAGTACAGTTTGAGAAGCACATGGAATCTGGATGGCTCTTATTCAAGGAGGTGGAGGAAAGGATACCTATTCCTGAGTGGAGGTTCAGACTACATGACATTCAGGACCCGGGTCTGATGGAGACCTTGATTCTACAGTCGGTCTGATAGTTAATTTTTTTAAAAGATTTTATTTATTTATCTTTAGAAGGGAAGGGTTAGGGAGAGAAATATCAATGTATGGTTGCCTCTCGTGTGTCCCCTGCTGGGAACTGGCCTGCAACCCAGGCATGTGCCCTGACTGGGAATCGAACCTTGATCCTTGGCTTCGCATGCCCGCGCTCAATCCACTGAGCCACACCAGCCAGGGCCTTGATAGTTAATTTTATGTATCAACTTAAAGAGGCCATGGAGAGCCCACACACTTGGCCCAACATTATTCCGCGTGTGTCTGTGAGGTTATTTTTAGATGAGATTAACATTTGAACCATTTGACTAAGTAAAGCAGATTGACCTCCCTAATGTGAGTAGGTCTCATGTAGTAAGTGTGTTACAGAACAGTCACATATACACAGGGGCCTGGACTCCAGAGGATGGTATACTAATACCGCCCGGACCACCTACTGGGCTTGATTGTCTGCCGCCAATTGGAAAGATATCTCTCAATGTCAGAGATTTGTGAAAAGGAAAGGAAATGTTTAAGGCTATACAGACTTAAAGTAGTGACTAATGTCTTCATTAAAATAACAAAGTCCTTTAATATACCCACAGCCATACTCAGCAGCTCCTGTCTCCCCCCTACCCTAATTCAGGGTACCTAACTCAGGAAAAGAGCACACATCCGTGTTTCCAGGACTCTGGCATCATTAGCCATGTCACGGTCCAAGCAGAATATCCAATTAATCCAAAACCATGCGGTACCTTCTCACAATCTACTGGCAAGAGTTCTTTGTACCCATTTCTCCAGGCAAAGTCTCTTCTTTCCTCCACCAGAGCTGCAGGGGTCTGCACTCTGTCCAAATTACGTGAATCTCTCCTTGCACTGCCACAACCACGTGGTCCTTTTCTTCCACCAGAGCTGTGAGAGGGTCCTCACTCTGGCCAAGCCTCATGGTACCCTTCTTCTTCATCAAAGCTGTGAAGGGGTCTGCACTCTCACTAAGCCTTGTGGTTCCCCCCTCAATGGCTGCTGTGTCTGTGTTTAAATCCAATCCATGCCAACGCCAATGCCATTCCAATCTTCCTCTGTACCCCCATTTCCGACTCCTCCTACAGTCAGTTACACCTGCCAGCATCCCTGTATTATCCCAGGTTTACTGGGCTGCCATCGTGAATGTGGGCAGATATGGACCAATATCCTGGAGCCAATCTTCTTCCAGCTCCCACACCAGTGCTGTAACTCGGAAGACCTGCCCCCAACTTACATCTTGGGGGGAAGTGACTTCCATCCCCCTGGTTCCAAGCATGGCCACAGCTATTTAACATATCCAAGAGACCCGCCAAAGGCTACAGATATGCTAAATGACCATGCCATGGATTAGCTGCAAGGCTGTGGCTGTACAAAACAGCCCTGCATGCCCTGCTCCATGTATCCCTTCCCCCAACTCACACCTGTGGGGGAAGGGGTGAGGACATCTTATATGTCTCTCCAATATTTCCTAGACACCTTGAGTTCTGGGCCCCATTCCAAATCCCTTTTTGGGGCCCCCCTCTTGGCTGCACCCTGTATCAAGTGGAAGACCTGAACAGAACGAAAAGGCTGAGTGAGAGGGAACTTCTCCTGCCTGACTGCTCAGCTGGAATATTAGCCTTCTCTGGCCTTCAAAGTTGGACTAAAGCATTGGCTCTTCGTTGGAGCCCGCTAGCTTTTGGACTGGAACTTCCATCGCTGGCTCTCCCAGTTCTCAGGCCTTCAGGCTTGAACTAGGATGATGCCATTGGCTGTCCTGGATCTCAGCTTACCGCATGCAGATCTGGAGGACTTGTCAGCCTCCCTAATCACATGAGCCACTTCCTTGTAATAAATCTCTCCCCCTTTCTCTCTGTATGTGTGTACATATTATATATGCATGCATGTAATACACACACACATATATAATGTATAATGTATGCATGCATATATAGCATATATGTGTATATACATCATATGTGTATATATTACGCACACATATGGACATATAATAAATGATAATGTGATATACAATAATATATAATATTTAATGATACATGTTATATGAGTGTGTGTGTGCATGTGTCCCACTGGTTCTCTTTCTGTGGAGAGCCCTGACTAATACAGTCAGCTTTGTCTGTTTCAGAAAGTGCTGCTTTCTGACTAGTGGGGATCAAGGCACGAGGAAGCTGGCTTCGGCCCCAGCCTAGTCCATCAAACAATGCCTTCAGCCTTCCAACTGGACCATTTGCTTCATTTGTTCTAAGACGGAAAATAAGTTTTGTCTTTTTCCCCTCTGTTCTTACCAATCTGTCCTTTGTTATTTGGCAAGAGCTGGTAGCTTTTCTTGTGGACTGACTGGATCTGAAAATAACATGGTTATTTTTTGTTTAAACATAATAGCAAAGAAGAACTTGAGCTTATATGCAATTTAGCCTTATCAAGCCCAGACATATTTGTTTGTGTACAATCAGCACGCCTGAGTGATGTCAGAAGAGCTGTGAAAACAATATATTTTGAAGCCAGAGTTGTTAGTGGGTGGAACCCTCCCAAATAATAAGCATTGTACACATGATTGGAACCAGAATGAGTTATTTAGTCCAATACAACCTGCTTTAGTCCATACAGCATGTCATACCACTCAGAAACAAAACAGGAAAGGGGAAATAAATGAAAGAGAATGAGCTAAACATGAAGGAAATAATCGTGTATTTGTGGCTTTCTATAGGCACACAGTTAATGTGTGTGTGTGTATGTATTTTTAAATTTTTATTGAATTTATTGGGGTGACATTGGTTAATAAAATTATATAGATTTCAGGTATACCATTCTATAATACATCATCTGCATATTGTATTGTGTGTTCATCACCCCAAGGCAAGTCTCCTTTCATCACCATTTATCCTCACCTTCATAATTTTTAATATAACGAAATTATATGTATACATGCATGTGTGTATATGGACACATAGGCAGATGTCATGTTGGAAATATTACAGATACATTCATACCGAGAGGGGGTTGGTGTTATTGATGAATTAATTGCCCAACACCAAGATATTCCGAATGCCCAAAAGCCCGTTAGAGTCCTGGTCCTTCTCTCCCTGTGTTGCCTTCCCCATGCATCACTACAGGCTACCCTGAACTCTCCTCATTTTCCATGTGCTCTACCCCATGGGCCCCCAAGCTACTGCTACTCAAATGGGACATTTCCAAGCCTCATGACTAACGGTGGCAGAGAGTTCTCTCTGAACTTGTTCTCAAGAAAAGGATCACCCACATCTCAGAAACTGTACTTCTAGTAACGTTGCTAGTTTTGTTCCAAACTGTCTTTACACACATGTATAAAGGAAGTTACAGAACAGTTTCCATTAAAAATGAGTATGAACTCTGAAAATGAAATGCCCTTTGCCTATCAATGATGTTGGCAAAATATAATATTCTGCCACCTTTGGCTTCCTTCCCCAACCTCTCACCTTTAAACATACCCTAGGGGCTGATACCTACAGTTAAATGTACTGATGGATGTTGAAGGGAGGTTTCACATCTATTTTATAGCCATGCCATAGAAGTGATACTTGCAAGTGATGAAGGAGATGGGATATTAAAAAACTAAAAATTCAGAAAGTTTGTTCTAAGAGAGAGAGTTGCAAAGGAGAACATTTTTTCATTGCTTGGACTCAAAAGTAAGCAAAATGTAACCACTCAGAGAGTTTGTCTCAATTGTTGAGTTTTCTATATAAGTAAATTTTGAAATAGAATATTGGTTCTTAGGCCTTGCGCTCCAAGTTCTGATTTATTAGGTTTGAGTGGGGCCTTTGGTATCTGGATTTTAAACAAACAAACAAACAAGCAAACATACCCTAAACTATTCTGATGAATGAAATCTGTTAAACCATGTCTTGAGAATACCGACTGCCTTGTTTTATCCAAGCCCTGCCCCCTCTTCACTCAGTTTCTCCTAGGATAAGAATAGAGAGGCATGTCTTAAAATGTTTAACCTGAACACCTTTCGCCTTATTTTTGGAGACTCTAATATCTTTTGCCAGCTTTTCATTTGCTGACTGTTCCTACGAGATATTCCTTTAACCAATCAGAAGTTAGTTCCTTTATTTAATTATAGAGAAATGACAGTACCTAGCAATCATGATTCCCATATCATTCTGATAAATAATGTTTATAGAACTACTTTAGAATCTGAAAATCTCCATACAAAAGTAGGAAATTGCTCAAGTTATGAATACACACCCTGGTGTTTCGTGCAAGAAAGCTTTCAGAATACACCCGATGCTCACGCACGGGTCAGCTGGCACAGTGGGGGCTGGAGGGCGGAAGGGGTGAAAACCTTCTCTGAGGGGCTCATAGTCTGCACATTACACAGCATGAGACAACAGTGAGAATGAAAGGCAAAGTGTACCATTCACACGTACTTTTGAGAGGAAAGAGAATAATAAATTATGGCAAATAGTGGATTATAGGGGAGAACACTGTCATGGAAACGGGCTCTGAGGTGGCCTCAGGGGTGGAGACATTTGAGGCAGAAGAAAAAGGGCGAAAGGGGCAAGAGCTAGGAACCAGCGCCTCGGAGAGCATGGGAAGATCCAGAAAATGACACGGGAAACGGTCTGAATCTCAGGAAATCAGAAAGCTCATCCCATCTCATTCCTTACTTGGAACATATTCAGGTGTTACCCGCATCTACAAAGCTTCCTTATTTGTTTGACTGATCAATTTGCCGAAAGTGCCAGTCAGTAAGTATAAATCTCTTCAGTAGCAGCATTCATAGCACTTTAATATACCATCCGAGGAGACACTACAATTATTGACCTATTGATAAGTTGAAAGGGTCTCCATTTTAAATTAAGGAATATGTACTAACCTAAAGGAAAGGTCAAACAGATTTTTTTTTAAAAAAACTGTCTTTGGTCTTGGGTTCATGTGCTTCTTTTCCAACTTGTCACTGTTTTTTTTTTTTTCTGGTAAATTTTTTCAATATCTAAATTTTTCTACACAATTTTCTACCAAAACATAAGGGGTAAAACCCATCAGGTACCCTAAACACATTTTTAAAGCACTTTTCTGTATTTTACATGAGAGCACAGAGGAATATTTCTCTCTACTTTGAGCATAACAATTTAATAGAATTTTAAAATAGGATGTCAAAAACAAAAGAATTATTTTAGTAAAGTGGCATGAGAACTATGTGTAGGGGCTGTTCCTCTGATAGGCTATTTACTCTCCACTTCCTTCACATGTACTTGTTAAGCGATTCATGTAAGTGGCCAGAGTGTTAGAGATCCAACTTCCCTGCTTATCAAATCAAAGGGGCAGAAAGCACTCAGCCCTCCTGCCTTAACATTTCAGACACTACAGGTATGAAAACATATCGATGACTGTTTCGATATAATTTTAAAAAAGAAACTCAAAAGAAAAGGCAAGTTTTTACTGACTGTTGAAGAATGTAAGGTGCTAGAGGACCTAAAAAAGAAGCAGAAGGCTTTGGGGACTTGACAGCTGATTGTAAAATGCAAGATTTCTTCCTGAGTCTTATTACATGGATTCCCACAAAACAATGATGATTGAATGAGAAGAAAGAGCTGTAGGCTGATAATAGACTAGGGTTCAGGTTATGAATCCATGAACCAGTCACTTTAAATTTCTCTGCCTCGTTTTCTACTTGGGTAAAGGGAGGTACCTTTGTCAGAAGCTATCCCAGATACCACACTACAGTTTCCGAGTGAATTTAACACTGTGGCTGTGCTGGTCATTAAGCCACTGTCTCTCAGCTTTAAGTGCATCTTCCTGCTCTCCTAGGTGGCACCCAGAGGGGGGCCGTACAAGATGGAGGAGAAAGAGGCTGTTGCTTGTGTTTTTGTTCACAGATGCTTCTTCCTCATCCTGCATTGTTTCATTCCCCTAGCAGTTGACTCCAACTTTAAAAATTTCATCTCCACTTCCAAGATCAGCCCCATTGTATGTGCTCAGAAATTCCAGCATTCTTCAGAGAACTGTATCCCAGCCATACAGGGGACCCGGGCAGCTCCAGAGGTAGCAGTTGGACCATGAGCCCTTCTCCGATGTCTGGTTCCAGCTCAGTGGGTTCCTCCAACTGACTGGGTTCTCACAACTCCAGACTCTTCCTGGGCCATGTGTAGAAGCTGCTTCCTACAGGGTCTGCTGCGGTGTTGCCTCGCTAGTCCTGCTTTATCGTGTCAGCCCCCTAATATTTCTTTAGAGAACCTGCTCTATTACATTCCACTGTTGAAATAACTGCTGTGCATTTACTTTTCCTAATTGGAGCCTGATCAATTTAGTGGTTAAAAGCAAATGGGAACATTTATAATATTAAAAATATTTTCAGACTAGCTATATTCTTCTCCAGGATTGCGAGGCCCCATCCCCTTCTCCGTGGGCATTCTTTGTATGGGTGTTTTCGAGTAGAGGCCCTTTCTTTTCCATCTTTATGCTCTCACATCTATCTTTGTCTCTGAAGTCTGTCCATGGGTAAAGTTCTCCCCATACAAGTTGTTTCTTCTATCTGCAACACAGAAGCAGGTCAAATAGTCTTACTGTGATGACTTCTGGTAAATTAAATCACAATTAGTCTCAAGTCAGATCCAACAGGAACTTTCCTAGTTTCTACTAAATAGTGGGAGAGTGGGTAGTAGAGATGCTGTGCTGTGGGCTGACATTTGCAGGCAAAACCAACCAGGTGGTCATTATACCTACAGCCAGGAATTAATGTGCAGCAGTCAGCGAACCTGCCTCACTGCAAAACAAAAGTTTTCCCAAATAATTGGCTTCTTGCTGCATCACGGCCACAACAGATAGACAGGGAGGCATATGGAAATTGGTAAGCTTGGGAACACAGATGCTCCCCTTCTAGTGTGGCATTATTCACGAGCCCTGAACCTTCCATTCTGAATGTCGGGTGATAGTTCAGGAAGATAATGGCCTCTGCTCAGGATCCAAATTCCTAGAGGACAAGAGCAGGCAGCACTGGGACTTCATTATAAGTTGGTCCTCTCGTAAGTTTCTGCAGCACGGAATCGGGAAAGTCTTCCACCAAATTGACAGGGAGTCTAGTTCATAGCTTGTATCCATGTTGGAAATACACTCCAATTTGATTCATTCACGCAATTTGTCTATCTGTAACTGAATAGGAAATGTGGGACATATATCATGAATTATCTCAACGTCGATGTTATTTCTTACTAACTACATAAGCCATGATACGTCCTATAAATTTAACTATGACGATGCACTTTTTTGACGCCCCCCTTCGCAACTGGAAGGGGCGGAAATCATTTGTCAGGTCACATGTCCAAATATTAAATTCAGAGAATGTAGCTGACTGAATTATTGGTATAATATAGGCCTTTCCAAATACCAAAGTCTAGTTAAAGACCATACTAAAACACTGAATGTTAAATCACAATTTAGATATGACTAAATATCTGTCATTGACCAGACTTTATCAAAGGGGCTCGACTTCAGCACATCGAGTTTGTGAATGAATTCCTTAGGGGAAAAATAAGGCTTTTGCTATGTTAAAAAAATTTCTCAAACACTGTACTCCTTGCTACCTTTCAATACAGTTAATTTTTCTTGTATCTTAAATACTCTAGTATGTTGTAAACTCCTGGATAGAAGTGGATCTAGGATTAAAGTAAAAGAACAAGGTCGTCTTCCTTTTCAGCCTCTCCTTATGTGAGTATTTGGCCTTCTATATCACCTTCACTATTACATAGGCTTGGTTTGAACACTGTCCTACTATGGAATTCACTAACCAATAAAGTGAATCACACAGGTACATTAATTTTGCTTTCAGAATGAGAGCACCTAATCTTCTTGTTCCTTATAGAAGTTCAGTTGAAGGCAGTCATGAAACATTCCTAAAACCTTTCTTGAAAGCTAAACACTGAGTCTCTTTTGGGTTCTTTGAAAGATTCTTTGGCATCTTGATGGTTTCTCAGTCATTTCCAGTTGGCTTGTGTCTATTTATTTGTCACACCCTAAATTTAACAAAACCAAATATGACCACAAACAACACTAACTGATTTATTCAGAACTAACCATGTGTTGGCCACTGTTCTCTCAAGTTTACCACATTGACATTTCCTAAACGTCATGAACTTAGGTGTCTGGGTCCTTATTTTTAGAGATAAGGGACATGAAGCAAAGCAAATGGCCCAAGCCCAGTTATTGGCTATGGTAACTCTGAACCCAGGACAATGCGAATCTGACGCCCATTCATGGTGCTGGAGCCAGGCATGCTCTCTCTCCGCCTAACTTCCGAGTGTATGTTACTCATCTTCATACTCTCACAGCACCTGGCCCAATGATTAAATGATATATCTTCTCAAATGAATGAATGAATGAATAACTGTGTAAATGAATACCAGTACCAGTGACAGCAAAAACTGCCTCTTTAAGACCACCAGAATGCAGAACACAATTCAAAGGAACTTAAACAAGCAAAAGACAATCTTTATTACTGTCTTTCCTTCTAAACTCCATGTGCAACTGCCCAGCTTACACCTGTATCTAAACATGTGTAAGTTAAAACTCAAAATTTTCCTCAAACCCTCTTTTACCTGTCCCATTCTCTGTCTCCTCCCCTTTGGTTTTTAACAAAGTCTTTGATTCTTGTTCTCCATAACTACTCCTTCACCTGCCACATCAGACCTATTTGCCATTCCTCTCCTGCTTCCATTACTGTTAGACTCACACAAGTCATCTCTCTTGGAGGGCGGCACCTGTAACCAGCCCTCCTCTGGTCCCTCGCTCTGCTCTGGGTATCTTTGATCTTGCCACAGCCTTTTAACACCAGCAGTGACTCTGTATTTAGTTTGACTCAAAACCTCTTACCTGGAGCTGTAGGCCTGTATCTCTCACCAACACTGCCTGCAGCGTTCTCCCTCTACCTTGTTACCCCTTCACTGTCTTGCTCTTTCAATTCCTACCTGGGTCAAGCTTTCTCCTAACTCAAGGACTCAGAAGGTTTCTCCCTATGTTTACCATTCTTAGGTTCTTAACTTACCTATCATGTTCTTAATGAAACCTTTCTGGGCAATCCCATCTAAAACACATTTTCTATTATTCT
>PVKM010031013.1:0-17002 GCA_004027735.1 Carollia perspicillata | reverse complement strand
AAGTAGAAAAAAGAATAGTATAATAACTCCCCATGTATATATTGCACAGTCTTCACAACCACATTTATGCTAATGTTGTTCTATCTATCTATCTATCTATCTATCTATCTATCTATCTATCTATCTATCTATCTGTTTAGTTATCTGTTGTCTAATAAATGTTCCTTGTTTTGTTCATCTTGCCTTCTTTTCACTGTCATTCACTCACCTCATTTTCTCCATCACTTACCTTAGATGTCACTGACAACCACAATCAATCTCTTGTGCACGGCCTCAACTCTTTGTCCTACCATGCATTTTGCACAGTACTGAAAAATCTCAATGTTGATTAAATACACCCTGACTGGCCTTACTTCAACATCAGGGCCCTCTAATGCTGCATGGACCCCCAGTCCTGCCTAGAGAGCCTATTCCACATTTCTAGCTCACTCACTCTCTCACACTTCAGATGATTATTTTGTTCCTTCCCCTCTTTCCCAAAACTCTAGGTCCCGCTACTACATCACCTACCCACCTATATCTAAATTCACATAATCTGACTTCATTCTTTTGCTACAGATGAACTTTGTCTGATTCTATCCAATTCCTTCACTGAGTACTAGTCCTTGTATCTGCTAATCTATGAAAGGACATTGCTCTAACAATACTATTTCTTGCATCATTGATGTTCCCTTTCTATTGTTTAATTCCATCAACATACAGGCATACCACAAATTTTCCCATGTTAAAAACACATAAACACCAATAAAACAAAACTCTTGACTTCACTTCTTCCTTAAGCTATTACTCAATTTTTCTGTTCACCAAAATTGTTCTAAAGTCTTGATTAAATTTGCAGTTTCTTATTCTCCTCCTCCAATTTGTCCTCTATTCCAATCAGGCTTTCTTCTGTAACTCTGCTGAAACCACTTTTGTTGAAGACACACAGACATACCTCCTTCACTGGTAAATTCAGTGGTTACTTCTCAATGTTCATTTTACTTAGCACAGTGTTAAAGACAAATCATCATTCTTTGGTTACTTTGAAACACCTTCAGTTGGGTTTGAGATAATTAGTTTCTCATTATGCCTCTTCTCTCTCATTTGCTAATTCTCAGTCTCCTCTTTCAGTTGCACTTCTCTTTATTATTAAACTTTAGATTTACCGAGACTTGTTTTGGGGTCTTCTTTTCTCTTTTCAGAGTGAACTTGTTGAAGATTTAATTCAGTCTCATGGCTTTAAAAAAACAAATCCTAAATGTTTTTATCTCTCCCAGTATTCAGCTTTAAAACCTAAACTCACATATGAAATTTCTTGCATTTTTGGTCTCCCCACTTCTGCAATTGGCAACTCCGTCCTTTCCCATGCAGAGGTCCAGAACCGTAGCATGGTCTCCAAATCCCCCTGTCACACTTTCTCTTTTAATCCACCAGCAAATCATATTTACTCTGCCTTCAGAGTAAATGTATGCAGAATTTGAATGGACAAAGAGCATCTATACTGAACCAACTCTCCCCACCAAGAAATGTAAAATCTGGACAGAATGGAAAAGATAGCTACCAGAAGACAGTAGAGTGAAGGAACACAGGCAGATTCTGGAGGAAGAAAGGAAGGGTATGGGATAAGTTTCTCATCTATTTTATTACTACTACTACTATTACTACTACTACTACATTTATCCTGAGGGCAAACCCCATCTGAATCTTAGAGAGAAAATGAAATTCTCATGATATACCTACAGGTTTGCTTTCTTGAAGAACCGGAGGACAGAATTCATGGCAACCAGAGTGTACTAGCTATGGTTTTATAACAAATGATCACAAATGCAATGGTTTAAAACAATACCTGTTTATTATCTTACAGTACAGAGTAACTGAGCCCTTTGCTCAGGGTCTCATCAGACTAAAATTAAGGTGTCATCTAGCCTTGTGCTTCCCCTCTGAGGCTCAGGGGCCTCTTTCAAGCACATTGGTTATTAGAATGTATTACTTTGTCACTTTATGACTCAGGTCCCTGTTCTCTTACTAACTATTATTCAGGGGTGACTCTAAAGTTTCCAGAAGATACCCATAGTTCCTTGCCACATAGGCCCTAGAAGCATTTTATTAACAAGGTCTTCAGCTTCTTCCTGACCAGAAAGGACATATTTTTCTAACTTTTTCCTCTGTGACTAACTGGAGAAAAATTCTCTGCTTTTATAGGGCTAATCTGGTAGGTCGGATCTAAACAGGATAATCCTCCTTTGGCTCATATGAGGAAGCATGATTATGGGAGTAATAGCTCATCATCATATTCACAGGTTCTGCCCAAATTCAAGGGGGGATTATCATTGCGATGCACACCAGAGGAGAGGGGTCTTGGGACCATCCAAAAATGAGGGGAGATCCTGGAAGAAGAGCATCTGAAAGAGGGACTTCCAGTATCTGCCTATAAACTCTGCCTAAGTCTCTGGCTGAGCTCTGAACCACATGGTGCAGACCAGAGAGGTTAAAAAAGATTGAATGAAGTTATTAAAAAAATAAAAGAAGTTAACTGAGATTAGACCTTTTGTCCAATGCAAGGTATTTTTCTTGCTATTTTCTTAGACTGGAATTATCTTACTTTTATTCTTTGCCTGTGGAAATCTTCTGCCCTTTCCAGGCCCAATTCATAAGACATGTCCTTCTTCAAATGGCCAAGTAATTCCACAAAATAATTTTCACCTTTATGCAGATGTATTCTATTCTTCCTTATGTTATAGCTAAGTATTTACATGTCTATATCACTAGCTAGAAAGTGCTTTGAGGGTAAAGCATGGTTTAGTTACTTCTGCATACCTAGCATGTACCATTGTACAGGATAGCTTAGTTGAGCTCAAATTCGCTATGTTAAATTGCATCATGATACTGAAAAATTATTCAGAACCTGACTGCCCCTTATCTAAACCACTGACATCTCTTCCTTGTGTTATTATAATTGACTTCCTTGCTGCTTCTGTTTGTTGCCTACTAAAAGTATGTTCCCAACCCACAACTAACATCACACTCAATGGTGAAAAGCAGAAAGCTTTCCCTCTAAGCTCAGAAAAAGACAAGGATGCCCATTCTTAACACTTCTATTCAACATAGTATTGGAAGTCCTAGAAAGAGCAATTAGACAAGAAAAAGAAATAAAATGCATCCAAATTGGAAAGGAAGAAGTAAGACTATCACTATTTGTGGATGACATGATGTTATATATAAAACACTGATAAAAGAAATTGAAGAAAACAAAAATAAATGAAAAGACATTCCATGTTCATGGATTTGAAGAATTAAAAGTTTAAAAAATGTTCATACTATCCAAAGCAATCTATAGGTTCAAAGCATTCTCTATCAAAATTACAATGGTATTTTCATAGAAATAGAACAAATAATCCTAAAACACACATATGAGAGGGGGGATACCCCCAAATGGTATTTATTTATAAAAAATTGTGTATTTTTACATGCTTAAACTTTAGTCACATTCAAAGTATTCTCCATTTGATGCAATACAGCCTATCAAGATGTTCTTTTCACTGCTCAGAATAGTTTTTAAACTCATTGACTGATGACCTTTAGTGCTTCTGCCATTTTTGTTTCATCTTTTCCACATCAGCAAAACGTTTCCCTTTGAGGACTTTTGCATCCAAGGAAACAAAAAAATATATATAACCTGGGGTGAAATCAGGTAAATAGGGAGGGTGGGGCACAGGGTCATGCCATTATTTTGACAACAACTGCTGAATACTCAGTGTGATGTGGACAGGTGTACTGGTAAATCACCCATAATGCTCCTGTGTACTCATCTTCTAAGTGTGGCATCCATCCATAAGGTATAGTTCAGTTGCAATTATGTGAGATTCAGTGCCTGAAATTCTAGCTTCTGCAAATTAGAAAGAACACTGGGTTGAGAGTTAAAAGACTTAAGGTTAAACATCTAATACTATGTGACTTTGGATAGTTTATTAACCATTCTGAGCTTCAGTTTTTCTCAACCTCAAATTGAGTTGCAGCATTAAAAGAATTGTAGAAGGTATGTTTGAAGCTCACAAAATTGTAAATGCTTTTACAAAGTAACTTAATCTTTTAATAATCTATGCTAATGAGTTTGTCCTGGATGTGAGCTCTCTGAATTTATAGTCAAACACTTTAACAGTTTGGTTTAAATCCTATACAAATTAAGGATCGTAGCCATTTATCTTGTGAAAACCCAAGGTGCTCATTAAAAGGCAAAAATCACCAAAATGCCTCATGAGCATTTTGAACTGAAAAGATGGATGATAAATGTCAACACTATGATGTGCATTATTCTCTACTTTTCTTTCAGGTGGATGGCTCATACTCTCTGCCATCATGCTGCAGTTGGTGGCAGCTTGCCCTGTGCCATGTTCGGTGTGCACCAAGGAAGTAACCCTCTGCCACCAATTAACCTATATAGTAGGTAATAACACCAATAACTCTAAAAAGCCACGTTTAGTGTGCCTGCAAAATTCACTGTCATGCACTGACTGCTTTCTGGGCTCAGCTTAAAGAGGAAAACTTTTAAAGAGCAAGCCATTTTTAGTCACATTCCCAGTGACTAAAGACTGATAACATCATGTTCTTTTCCTGTTCCTGGTGGTCTCAGCCAAAACTACAGACTTTCAGAGGTAATCGAGACATTTTGCTATTACAGGAGAATACTACCATTTCATGAAGCTTCACTTTTTTATATAAAAGAAAGAAATAGGTAAATTATATTTTTGTCCACACTTTGTACAAATTTGAACTCTACCACTGGCTGGAAAAAATATCAATGAATCAGAAACCTGCACTGCAGTTGTTTAGCACTAGTAAGATTAAGTGATGTACCAGAAAAATAGATTATTATCAAAGTGCACCTAATTTTGAAAGTCTAGTCTTTTTTATTGATGGTAAATGAGCTGGAGAAATGCTAACAAGATACGCTGCCTGTATTCATTATGTATTGCTTGCTTAAGTCAACAATTTAATAAGACATCTTATTAACAAATTTGAGGAGAATGTGATTTACATCCTGATGTCTGAGAAGAGATAAACAAGCTATAAAATCTACCATTGAAAATTTTTCAGAAATAAGTCTGAGTTGAGATGAAGAGGAAGAAGATGATTTCTTCCATTTCTAAAATCCTATGATTTTATGGGAATTAGGAGGTAGCTGTTATTGTCATCCCTGACAGGAGAGAGACAGCTTCAAGCCTAGTTGATTGTACACTACTTCCAATCAGTATTTAAAACATTTAAACATTACACGTCCACCCTCTCGGTTGGAATCCTAACTTCACTGTGTGTGTGTGTGTGTGTGTGTGTGTGTACATACTATTTTTTGCCCAGAGATAGCGGATGTCTATAAGAAACAAATATTGCTCATTTACATTGCTTCCTTCTCATTTATAGAATGCCAAAACTGTGAAGTTAAATCTCATAAACACAAAAAAGCAAATGGATGACTTGTGAGTGGAGTGTTTGTCTAGTCCTAGATGGGAAGTAATTGACAGAAACAATAGTCTGTTCCCTCAAAGTTGACAAATCCGTAGAGGACTAAGGATCCGTAAAAACAGAACTCCTTCAACTCATTAAAACAATGATGAAATAAAGTGCTGAACTAGCCAGAATTAATAGAATTCAAATAATCTGTAACAATTTTTTAAAAAATACCGTGACTTAAACTTACTTGTGCTACAGAGATGGGAACAATTCTTAAAAAGAAGGCACTGTGAAAATCCTTTGTCTTTTACATTTTTAAAATCTTGTTGTTTCAGCAATGCAGTCTGCATCCGTAATGGAATTGTGACTTGCTTCCCTCATGGATGGTTGTTCTAATATCACCTTTAGACCGCCCACGGACGGTGGACTCTTCTATCCTTATGACACTGTCATTTGCAGTCAAAACAATTTTAGCATGGTAAAGATGTGTTACAATAACTCCTGATTATAATATATCTTTATTGAGTTAAAACGCTTTGATTTCTAATGACAGAGCAGTGATAGCTCTGAGGTGATTATGGCGAAGGGATTTAACAGTTGGAAGCCCTGTGTGCCACCTGTCATCACATGATGGACTTCATTGGAGGGAACGGATATCAGACAGGAGGCTGAGATGGCCCAGGTTATAATGAGAACCCCACTGACAGATCCTTGGGTTGTCTGCAGAGAATATAGATCCTTACTGAGTCACCAACTTTTAGCTTGGAGCTAAAAAGCAGAAGCCAGCACTCCTTCTCACTCCCCACCCCACTGCCGCTTCTGGGCCCCAGCACACACCTTTATGTTCGAGAGAAAAGATGATTGAGTTCACAGCATAAATATGCATTGCTAATGGGAAACTGGTTAGTGAGCTCAGACATAGGCTGGGCTTTTGGGTGAGTCTGTACTGGGCCAGCAGGGCTGGGGCAGGTCAGTACACAGCCTCACAGAGAAGCAGCCTGGAAAATCACCTTTAAAAAAATACATCAATGATGATAATCCCAAACAATGAATTAACTTTGACATGTAAAGGAACAGATGGGTTTATGTTCTCAAATAAACATGTCATAGCAACAAAGAATATAAAAATCCATCATTCTGATAAAGAGCCCGGCTTCCCCTTAAACCGAGAAATCAGAGACTTGTTTTCATTTTGTTTATTGTTCTTACCCAGGTGATCAGATTTCTCCAGAGGGTATTGATTATCTCTGCTCTGCACCGCACTCCCTGCCCACTTGTGTGTATCTTGCTTCTAGTCTGTGCTTTTCTTCCCCACAGCAGCCCCTGTGACCACGAGAGTTTTGATCATCACTGATGGATCCCTCTCCTCCATAGACAGCACAAATCTGTCTCTCCTGTTTAATCTCGCCCTGCTCTCCTTGAGCAGAAATGGCATCGAGGATGTGCGGGAAGATGCCCTCCATGGCCTTTCAAAGCTGCAGACGTTGTCACTGGAGCACAACCAGATATCCAGCTCCACACTCACGGATCACACCTTCAGCAAGCTTCGCAGCCTGCAGGTGCTGGTGCTTAGCAATAACGCCCTCCAGACCCTGCGAGGATCCTGGTTCAGGAACAACAGGGGCCTGACCCGGCTCCAGCTGGATGGGAATCAGATCACTAATCTGACAGACAGTTCTTTCGGAGGCACAAATCTCTACAGTCTCAGGCATCTGGATTTATCTAACAATTTTATTTCCTACATTGGGAAGGACACGTTTCGGCCCCTGCCTCAGCTACAGGAAGTAGACCTTTCCCGAAATCGGTTGGCCCAAATGCCAGATGTTTTTACTCCACTGAAGCACTTAATCCTTCTGAGCTTAGATAAGAACCAGTGGAGCTGTACCTGTGATCTCTACCCCCTTGCCCGGTTTTTAAGAAACTACATTAAGTCCTCTGCTCACAAGCTCAGAAATGCCAAAGGCCTACATTGTCAGCCACCCGCCACTGCTGTGGCCGGTGCAAAGAGCATGCTACGGCTGTCTGACACCAACTGCGATCCCAAGGCTTCCAACCTCACTCTGATTCTGAAGGACAGAAGTCCCCTCCTTCCAGGGCAGGATGTGGCCCTGCTGACTGTCCTGGGCTTTGCAGGTATGCCAGGAAGAAGTGTACCCTCTACTCCCTCCTCTTGTCCATATCCTTGAAATACACTAAATGATGTCTTTCCTCGGCAATTGGAAAAATGTGCCAGGGCTTGTGGAAGGGGGAATGTATACATAGATGTAGGAGGATGTTAGCTGATTTAGCTCCAGTTGCAAGAATTTCCTGTTGCAGAAAAGCTGTCTAACATGAAGAAAACGGCCTTGCACCAGAATTCAAGAGTTCTATCCCTGGTATAACTATCACTGTGATCCTGAGTAAGTTAAATTGCTATGTAGACTTTAGCATTCTTGTCTGTAACAAAGGAATAGTGTCTATCAATTGTCCATATGCTGTAGAGCCCTGGTACATTTATTAAGATGCTGGGAGTTGGGGATTAAAAAAGTTATGAGACATGAATTGTTTCTTTCTTCAAAGTACCCACATATGGGTGCCTCTCTGTGTTGTAGTAAGAATCAGTGATCTTTACCACGTACACGAGGAGGTGCTATTTGACAATCATGTGCATCCCACTCTATGGTGGTTGTATATCACAGTGATGAAGCACATGAGCCCTGCAGTTGAATTGCCCAGGTTTGAATCCTGGCTCTGCTCTTACTTGCTGTGTGACTTTGGGCAAGTCATTTGACCTCTCTGTGCCTTGATTTCCTCTTGTTTGGGGATTTGAAGTCTAACATTTCTGTTTGTCTCTTTCAAAAACTTGGCCCATTTCTTCACAGACTAAGGAGAGTATGATATTCAACCCTTTAAATTTTCTTTGGTAGTTTAAAAAAATTGAAATTATGCATCAGCTGCCATTACACCTAACTGAATGAATGGCATACAGGATGCTTGGTGTCATTAGTGGAAGACCAAGTCTGCACTTGTGAGATTTCTTGGGTCATTTACCTCAATGTGTGTTTCCTCCTACACTCGCAGTGCATGGCGAAATGCTCTGCATCTGCGGTAACCATGGTGATGAGAAGTGCATGTGTGTGCACGTGCATGTGCATGTGTGCTGGGAGAAGGGTTCCTCAAAGCTGGAAGGTCAGGGGCTCACATCCAGAAATGAAATGATCTGTTTTGAATATGTACTATAAATAATCATTCCATAGCAGATTTCCAGGAAATTAATTGAACATCAGATGTCTAACTTCTAAGTTATACCTGTAATCAGGAGCGATGGAGACCAGCATCAGGTCTAGGCAAAGGAATTACCATTAGTTTTTCAAACTCATTTGAAAGTCAGTTCAAATCATCTCAGAAAGATAAACTGTTTCAAAAACTGTGAAGCCATGTCAGTAATTATATGTACTAAGAAATAATTTACTGTAAAAGATGAAACAATAGGGCAGAGATAGTGTTTTTTTAATATGCTTCTTTGAATACTAGTTCTAGGGGATAATTAATAGATATTGCATAAAAGCAAACACAGATTCACATATAAGCAATATGTTTGGGGGTTCACACAGATGTGGGCTATGTGGGATTAGACAAAGTGAAGCGGGCTTCTTTACTGCCGAATTTCTCATTGCCTTTCTTTTGCTAATGAGCCCTATGCATCTAGGAGGAAGAAATAATGCAAAGCATTTCTCAAACTTATTGACCATAAACCCTCTTCGTCACAGAGGATTTCACTGAATTATGTTTTGTAGGACATCGTTTTGGAAATATTATAATAGTAATTTTCAGTATCATCTAGGTATCTTTCATATCTGTTTTCAGAAAAGATTTTGCTAAGTTAACAAGTCTGTGTTAGTGTAGAGATAGAAATTCAAAAGACTCCAAAGATTTGTCAAAATGATAGGATGCTTAATCTACATGAATACGTTCTGATAATTTATAAATAAAACTATATACATGTTGGGTTCTAGTGCATGAATTGATCATCATAATGTATCTTTCACTGAGTAATTGTTAAAATATTATTTTTAAAAGAGATTCTTCTTCTAAAAAACTCTGACTTATGACATCAGTTCATTCCGTTCATTGCATTAAGATTCTACTCCTTCTGAAGTAAAAGTGTGGTCCCTTATCTCTCCCTCTGGACAGGAACAAGAAGACTTGGAACTCTAATTTGGCCTCTGATTTCATTTTCTTCCTCAGCTATAGATAAACATCACAATTCAATATAATATAATAATATTCAGTTAATTTAAAACTGGTAAGTGGTTATTTGGCACCAAACATTGACATCTTGACACTGCTTATTCTGTGACCTGATGGATAAAAATAGAAAGCTTTCATGAAGCTGGAACATGCTTCCAATACTTCAATGAGAATTTATCATTAATTTTGCTTTTTATTTTGTTCTGTTTTTCCAACTGTTTTCCTACAGAAAGATTGTCAGAACAGTTTTTAAAAATAGCAACAGTGCCCATGGCAATGAAAATTCAACCATCTTCTTAATAGCTCATTCAGTCTGCCCACAAGCTTCACTTGCTGCTTTTGATCTCTTCACAAATGCGAAAGGACCACACCTGACTGGTGACATGGTCTAGGCACAGTTCTGACGTCCACAATGCTCCCCTTGCCGATCAGACACAATTAGAGGGAAACCTTATCTTACAATTGGATTATGCCTACTCCCATTCCATGGCCGCTGCATGTATTTAAAAAAAAATTAGGCCTTTCTTTCCTTTGTTGTTTGGTTTAGGACCTGCATTGACCATACAAAGAATTTCCTTTCTGATTTGCTTTTGGGGATTTTTTTTACCACACAGCTGAGTGTTGTAGGTACTAATAGGGCGATACAAAACCCGAACAGCAGCAGCAGCAGTCATCAGCATAAACCCCAATGGCCATTCATTGAGCCTTACTGTATCAAAATGCTACATTAAACATGTCACGTATATTATGTAATTTAATCCCAGGTGGTATTAATTTGGCAGAGGAGGGAAATAAGGCTCAGAATGGCTAGAAAATTTGCCCAAGAAAATTGCCAGAATAAAGCTTTGAATCCTGAGTTTTCTTATGCCATATAAGGGAGATAGTGTTTCCAAAAATGTATTATTTTCATACACTTTAAACACTTAAAATCCAAAGCCCTCATTTGAAATAAATCAAACTCTAGGACCTGGATGATACAAATATTCTGATCTAACTTTTGGTACCACTTTTAAAAAATGTTGTGTCTTTAATAGAAATTAAATTGTGTCACTATGGTACAGCACTCTCCAAGATTTATCGTTTTCAAAAAAAATTGAAGGGAATTTACAAGACCTCAAGATTTAGTAAACTATATGAAGTTTGGAGGATTTTACCAGAAACTGTCATTATTTTTGTTTAATCTGTATTTTTAACAGAAAAAAAATGAACCAACCATGGCTAAAACCTTCATTTTTCTTTCAAGTTCAAAATATGTCATCATGTTTTCATTAACGTTGTCTGCAGTGGAGAGAACCAGGCATGATGCAGTCAACCAATGAACCTAGAGTGTTGACATCACCTCGTCCATGTCCTACATCACTCATCCTGAATTCTCTTGGGGAACTGTTCTGTCCAAGCTTCCGCAAAGTTTGCAGGGAGACCTGGGCTTGGAACACATTGTTCCTACATCCATCAGTACTGACACCATGACTTCCTGATCACCATTTTTGGGATTTGTAAAATTAGACCACTCAGCACTTTTCATAATTACAATTCATAAACAGAATTCATTATGTTTATTTAATACTCAATAAACATTTCTGGAGTGCCTCCTCTGTGCCTGAGTTATGAGCATGGGAGATACATTTTTGAACAAAACTGAAAATGGCCATTTTCTCATAGTGCTTAATTCTAGCAGGGAAGGACGGACAGTGAACAAGAAAATTAGTAAGTGAGAAGAATAGTTTTTTACTGTTTTAGATGCTAAGGTAAAAAAGGAAAGGACTGTGACATAGAGGGAGTTGAGGTATAACTCAGAGACCGGTTTAAACATCTAGGTGGTTGATGATGTCATTTATTGAGATGGGAAATAGCAAGGGAGAAATAGGTTAGACTCCGCACTTGGGTTTGAGAAACACTGCCTTTGCAAATTTATTCAGAGGATAAGCTCTACCTTCATAGAGCAGGAAATGATAGTACCACACATTCCAAACTTAGATGTTAATCAATATGATTGAGGAAGTTCATAGAAAGGAATGATCTTTGCAAGATTAAGGAAAAAAACCCAGCAGAGTTATCAATAGATTTGGAGGTATCGATTTAGATTTTAGAGGACAAATAAAATTCAAATTAGCAGAGATAGGAGGAGGTATTACAAGCATCACTAAGAGCATGCACAAAGGCTTAGAAGTACATTTTTAGACTCATAAATTGAAGAGTTTGAAGCATAGTGTTTGAATCTGAAAAATAATGAAACACAAGGCTCAAGGGAGGCCACAGCCAGATTGCACGGAGCCTTGGATGTCAAGGAGCTTGGCATTTATAATGGGAAGCCAAGGAGGTGGTACACTAAGCTCAGGGGTGAATCTTTAGGGGTGCTCAATATAGAACAATACTATGCAGAATCAATTTTTCTTTGAGGAGGAGATATGGTATATGATAACTTCAGATATATACTAACTCTGGACTATTTTGGGGATTGACTATGGGATTAAGAAATAGAAAATTTGGAATTAAGCTGATTTCCCATAGGCAGGAAGAGAATTCTAGTGCATGGATTATTTTATCTTGAGTGAATTTCAGTTCATTGAAAAAAAAACATTTTTTCCACTAAAGACATTCCAGATAGTATTGTTTCTTATAATTTTTAATAGACACACAAAAAAGTTCAAATTAGAACACAGAATGTGTCAATAATATGGCCTCTCTCTGAACTGCTATTTTTCCATATGGTGATAGACCTCCCACCCGTTCCAATGCCCTTTAAGCCATTAACCTTGATATTTGTGGATTTCACATTTGTTGACTTACATGTTTCTTCCTATGATGTTATCTTTTAATGGTCTCTGTTTGTCACAGGAGCTGTTGGTCTCACTTGCCTAGGCTTAGTTGTATTTAACTGGAAACTTCAACAAGGCAAAGCAAATGAACACACATCAGGAAAGCTTTGTTGCAGAACCCGTGGTGAATCCCTGTGTGCTCAGGAGGCAAGAAATCACCACGCTAAGGGATACTGTGACTGCCACTTAACCCAGGAAAATGAGGTAAAGGTCCAGTCCATTGTGGGGTCCAGAAAGGAAATGGCACTTTTACAGGAAAGCAGCCACCAAGCAGCACTGACCTCTGAGTCCACAGCCATTGAAAGGTCACATAGAAACCTGAACAGGAAGGACCACGAGGAAGACAGCACTTGTATCTGCCTTGGTGGCAGATTGCTGCAGTCAGGATGTTCAGCCCCTCCTGGGAATACGGCAGCTTTTAATGAAGAGAGCTTACTTGCACGATACTGTCCAAAGACAGCTGAAAATCTAAGGAATCTTGAGTCTGGGGAAGTCCAACCTCAAACTCTGCCACAGCGTGTAACGAGAACAATAGGTGAGTGGTCTTGTTTTAGAAAAACCCACTCTGTTTAAATTCCTCTGAAGGAGGTAGCCTCTTTTAATGTTTTCAACAGGAGAATAAAAATCATTGTAGCACCAGCCTGTTCTTTTTCTAAAAACATTGTGAATATGTGTGCACGTGTTTGGGGGGCAAGGTACAGATGGAGATTCCCCACCTTCAGGAGCTGAGAGTATGCCCTGCTGTAAAGTGAATTTTGTGATCCAACACCTAACAATGTTAAAAAAAATAGAAGAACCCTTTTAAATAGCAATAGTGCCGTTAAGATTTATGGGAACCTGAGTATCAGCTTCCATGCTAACATCCTTCTAGCTCTAATGCCAATTCTACAGTAAGCAACCTTCCCAGAGCATGACATGTTAGAAGAATGGGCCTTCTAATGCTAGTGATTCATTTCGGGAATGATGTCAAGACACATACTTTGCTTGCTGAGCTGTCAGGGATGATAACTTCCCAGTCCAGGGAAAGTCAGAACTTAATTCATTGTCCCATGTCGGGAGCCAAGCGAATCTGGCCGTGACATCTACCCACTGTACATGGGCGATGTCAATATTTAGGTGGAGGCAATGAATTAAATGTCTTCCTTTTTCTTCCTGAAGAGTAAGGCGATGCTTTCAGGCTCAGCAGTGAAAACTTTGACAGCTGCTCTGTAAAGAGGTTCCTGTCATTTATTTGAATTGGATTACAACAAGCAGAGCTTTCTTTCAGGATGTGAATGACGGAGGTATTGCACCAAAGCATGCTTACCATGGGGATCCAGCCCTGAGGATGGATCTGGGGACCATTGGAAAAGAATAAAACTGTATGTTATTTCACATGTAGCATAAGGCAGGATGTGAATTTATTCCATTGCCTTCCCAGACTCTAGTTTTTACCAGTTTCTGGGGATTGCTAATTTGACTCAACAGAGGAATGGCCAAGGAAATAAACATCAGCCATAAAAACCAGATCAGATTGGTTTAATTTACAAAAAAAAAAGTTCTTAGCCTTTCAATACAAACATACCTTAGGCACATGCTTCATTTTAGCTTTGCACAGTTCCTTAACTGCTCTGTGGGAAAATCCTACACTGAAGGGAATATGGCCTCTTAACCATGTAAAACCCAGTCCCTTGTCTCATATAGAGAACACTGGTTGATCAAACTGATAGACTTTTAAGAAATACTTGAAATCTTGCTACATTCCAGGCATTGAACTACAGCTGGAGAGGCCAGGTATTTGAGGAGAAATCAACCAAGGCCACATCTGCTCCCAAACTGCCATCATAAGGGGCACTATCACGCTGACGGTGCCTTCCGACTGGATGCACAGAGTGATTGTTTCAGGAGTAGAGGAGACTTTAGCCATGATCTCGTCATATAGTTCATCATATTCATCTCTCAGTCACAGAACCCTGTTAGGGTCTGATAAAGGCTACATATTCTTTCCCCAGAATAATTTCATACCCACATAAATTTTATACCCACATAAAGTTATATCCACATAAAGTTTCCATCTACTCTAATCTTCTGATATCCACACAGTAAATGGCTTCCCCAAGGTCACCCAGAAAGATGAAGGCAGGTCCTAGATAATATTAGATGCTATTCTGAGGCTTAGTTCACATCTTCCTTTCTATCATTGAACAGAAATAATTCTTTCTTTTTCTGGATAAAGTAAACAAATCCACAATGTTGAGAAAGCTCACTAATAAGATGCAATTTTAAATGTAATATGCACTGTGGTTAAGAAGATAGGATTTAGTGTCAGACAGACCGGGGTCAAGTTCTGCCCATGTCATTTAGCAGGCATGACTGGGGGAAAACATTCAACTTCCCTAAGCTTTTTTTTTTTTTAATTTGTAAAAGTGATAGAATAATAGGACTTGTCCAATAAATCAGGATTCTTGTGGTTATTAAATGAGATGATGAATGTACAATATTTAGCACAATTCCTGGCTCTTAGTTTATATTTTTGTTATTAATATTATTTAACATGTATCATTAACCTTCACCATTTAAAAATCCCAGATAGAGATTTCTGTAACTCAGAACAGGCCATATACTAAATACTTATTCATTTAACAAATGTTACATGAATGCTGTGATCAGTGTTGGGACATGAAACAGGTATGATCTCTGCTTTTATTATGCTTTTATTATTATTATGGTTCCAAGATAATTATATGCATTTTTCTTTCGATGTTGAAACTTGAATGGACACTATTTGATATTTTATTATGTCCTTTCTGATATTCAGTTCCAAGTGAGAAATGAATGCTGAAAAAAATTACTATGGCTATTTGAAAAAGATTTAAGTGTTATTCATATTTAAAGCTATTTAATGAACAAACAACTAATCAAAAGATGTACAACTCTGAACATTTTTATTTCCAATTCCAATCAGTTAGCCTCCTAACTGATTAAAATGTGGCCACAGCGAGTGTCATTGCAAACACAACATATTGCCAAATGTCCTTTGTGGGTTTGATGAAAAAGTAGAAAATATTCAAGAATTGCTATAATTATAAGAACCATTTTTACCCCTTTGATAGGGTTTCTAAGCATCTGTTCTGTTGGGGTAATAAAACTCTGCTCATTGTTAAATTCCTGCATTTATTGTTCCACAGATATCAGCAGTGACACATTTAGTAGAAGATATGCAACACGAGCTTCGGCTTTGGCAAGAGAAAGTCTTGAAAAGCATTTAACAAATGAATCATGGCAGCTTCCAATAGAAAAAGAAGACAATGGCTTACAACCTCACAGGCAGCGACATTTTATTACCAGCTCATCATCCAAGCCTTATGAGCCTGAAGAACACTATGTACAAAAGATCTTACAAAAACATGAATCAAAATACGATGATCCTTGTGAACTGTTTAAACAGAGCAGGCCTCAGTATTTTCAGCCAAAAAAATCTCTTATCTGTAAGTACGTGCCCTATGATCAACTTAAAGATTATGTGAAAGAAAAGAAGCCACGTAGTCGAGAACATTCAAAGTCTAAGAGTGAGCAAATTCAAATTTGTAGTGCAATAGAAAAATTCCTTATGAGTGAGGACAACATGGAGTTATCAGGGTTATCCACAAATATCAAGAAAACATATTTCCCTAGGAGCATGAGCTTCCATGATCCTGGTGTAGTTGAAAAAAATAGGCTGGAGATGTCACCCAAAATATCGACCCATTCAAAACAGCAAAAAACTGAAAGCGAGCGCCCGACCGCCTTGAATCTCAAAAGAGGTAGCAGTGCGCGAGAGAGAAGCGAAGGAGGAAAATGGCTCACCGATACACAGATTCTGAAAGAAGAGGGGATCGATCAATCTGATGTCAAAGGGAAAATTAGAAAGCAAAATTCAAAGGTAAAGTTAAATTTACACCCTTTTAGAAAAGCCAGAGTCCACCCAGAAAAATCCTTGCTGGCACGCCCTCCAAAATGCGAGCAAGTATTGTTACCTCCTAATAAATTATCCAAAGCTTCTAAGAAAGAAGCCAAAATAAATCTTCTGTCATCTGCAGTTTTTCTCCAACAGCCAGAGAGTAACAACTGTGCTGCGCTCACTTCAAAGAGACTGCCTCTCAAACATGCCCCAAATCAGACCCCTTATTACAAAAAACACACTAAAAAGGCTCCTCTGCTCACCGCTAACAACTTACCTGTAGTCAACCAGAGCTCCCTGGAAGGCAACTGTCACCCTCCTGGCCTCATTTCTGACGGAAGCCAAGCAACGTTGCCTGGCCTCATAGCCCCTGCAGCGGAATGCAGGCACACACACACTCCATTCTCGACTGAGCAAATGGAAGGTGGAACTCACCTGGCATTGGGAGGTTCCAGTTCTTTACCAGGTTCTTGGGAAAATACAGGCAGTGACGTTTTAGCATCCTGCCATTCCACGAGGACTACTGACCAAGAGGCAACACAGCCCACTGAGCACACCGAGCAGGACAAATCTGAGGCCAGTGTGCTAACCCAGTTTTCTTTGTCCT
>PVKM010031012.1:0-17009 GCA_004027735.1 Carollia perspicillata | reverse complement strand
AGCAGAGAAACCTAACAGTCACCATCTTAGCCGGTGAGAGTTCACGGTTTTAGCTTGATCAGAGATGGGAAAACCAACAGCACGTCCCTTCAGAAATTACTCACCGAGAAGGACACAGCATCGCTTCTTGGCATTCCTGCCGAAAACGCGTAACCGGAATCTACTGATGAGGACACATCAGACAACGTCAAACTGCAAAACAGTCTACCAAGTAACTGGCCTGTTTCCCTAAAAAAAAGAGAAGAAGAGAGAAAAGGAAGTCAAGGTCATGAAAGATAAGGAAAACTGAAGAACCACTACAGGTTGAAGGAAACTAGAAAGACATGACGACTGACTGGAAGGAGTGGCCCTGAACTGGCTCCTGCACCAGCTCCCGCACCTGTAAAGAATACTCCTGGGACGAGCATGGTCTGCGCATGGGATCCATGGTCACATTTATGCGGTGGGAATTCGATATCCATGGAGATTTTGTGCTTGTGAGAGCTACGGTGTGGCTTTAGAGGACAGGGTCCTTGTGTTTAGGACATACGTACTAAAATGCTTACCGCCAATGCACTGTCACCATGCACCACATAACCTCAAATACATAAAACATAGAAAGAAATGCGTGTGTGCACATATGTGTATAGAGAGATAGAGATGGGTCAGAGAGAGAGAGAGAATAGTAGGGCAAATGCGGTAGTGTATTTTAGGACAAAAAATGCAAAAAGGTTATAGAACACCTGCATGAAAAAGAAAACACTTAGAAGGAAGTTGAATTTTAGATCACCTGATCGATAGGTAAGTTGCCAATTGCTATTCAGCAAACTGGCCTTGAGCGAAGTTCTGTGACTGTGTAGAGAAGGACCTGATGCAGAAAGCTATCACTAGATGCCCGTGCTGACCTGTGTGGAGACTGAGGCGCGTGGACCACTCACTGCCTTCTTCGTGCCAGGGGCTGCCTCCAGCAAGGCTCTCCCTCGGGGCTTTCTTTGCCTCACAGCCCGGCCACAGCCAAGGCTCCCTTCTCACAGGCAAGCTGCTAGTCAAAGCCCCTTCGCTGTCCTGAAATGAAGGTCACGGGTAACATGCCTTACCCACACAATTTTTAAAAATAGAAACATACTGTCTTAACTGTGAGTAAATGGAGAGATTAAAGGACCTAATTTGCATAAAAATGTAGCTCAATATGTCTGTGATCACGACGACACTAGAAGGCATAAAGGCACAGCTATCGCTGAAAGAGTCATCGTGAATGCGATGCCTAAAAATGCAGGCTGCTTCACGTGTCACGTGCCTGTGACTTTGATGATCCGAGCACTGTTTCCATCAGGGAGCTCCTTTTTCAGAACAGTGAACAAACCTCGGTAAAGTTCTGAGCAGAGTAAAGTACAATCCTACTTCACCGCACTACAGGACTGCATTCTTAGGAACAGAAGATACATCGATTTAAAAGGAGGGCAAAGGGGGACACGTTGGGACAGCTGTAATAGAACAACAATTTTTAACAATGATTAAAAAAATAAAATAAAAGACAACCACCGCTATAATGCACTCACTATAACGCAGTGGAGAAATACATGAAAAAGACTGTGTAACATAGTGCTGTCCAGGCTGTGAGTGCTCGGGAGGAGGACTGACTAGAAGCCATAACGAAGTGGCCAGATGCTTGTGTCTTTACAGACTCGCCAGAAACAAGGCGTTTCTGCACACAGATTGCTACAGGTAAGTCACAGGGCAGCTCCATCACCACGAGACATGCTGCCATTGGCGATAATGATTTTCTGTGACCAGAACACTGTGAACAGCTCCTGGTAAGTTTCTGAACACAGGAATGCAATCTTCCTCAATTTACGCATTAAATATGGTTCCTGGGAAAGTCAGTGCAAATCAGAGTTGTGTACAAAACACTTTTTGGAACACAAGATCTGGGCTCAGATAACTATCAAAATGCTTTTTACCTGCAGCAACATCCATTGGGACATTTGAGATTCGTGCAGGATGTGGGACCATTTCTCACATACAGGACCCATCCCTACCTCTCCTGCCCACATCAGTGAGTCAACCAAAGGCCCCTCACACATTTCCAAGTACCCTCTGAGAAGCAGAACTTCCAAAGTCAAGGGGGCGCCATAACCAACCAAGTAGATCGGGAACACAACCATGAGCACGTGGTCCAGATCCATAGACCCGGACAGACAGCATTCAGTCCTGTCCCAGCAAACACCCGTGCTAAAGAAGGTTGGCCATTTCAGCTCCGAGCATGTGCTTCAAGCCCTTCTGCACTGAGGCATCCACCACAGGCAACTGACACAACTCTATGAATGAATGAACAGGTCACTTCTCTGATTTGCTGTAACAAATAATACAGATGTTGTCTGGAAACAGGTCAGCAAGATCAAGTAATGCCAAGTGTAAATAAAAAAGGGAACATGCCCTTAGACGCACAGTTAAAAACAGTGAGGTGTCACAGTAGGGAGCAGAGCCAAGTTTCAAAGGCGTCCTTGTGGCAGCTACTGTGGCCACTTCTCTGCTATGAGGCAGCTCCAGTCTTCTTGGGTTTGAGGTCCAGGGCCAGTTCTGCAGGCTTGCTGGAAAAAGGTCCCCAGAACTCTCTTTTTTAGCTTCTTGTTCAGGAGTAGCCATGAATTTAAAAACTAAAAGGTATTCTTTTCAAAGCAGGAAAAGGGTTGGAGAGAGGACTTTCTATAACTTTCCCTAGTTTGGCTGGATAAGCCTCTCTGAGCACCTTGAGTGGTCACAGAGGTCAAAGCTTTGAAGTCACAGGGTCACCAGAAGCTTAATCACAGATTCTTTCTTCTATGTCTGTTGAATCTGATGTAAAATCCCAAGTGCTTAACATATTTTAGGTGTTCAAAAACTCAAAACTATGGTGTAATTATTTCTACTATTTTCTGATCATGAACCAGTGAAAATTCAACAGCCTCTCGGCAATTTCCAAGGCCCCCAAATTCAGTATTTACAAGATGAACCTAGGTCCATGAATCTGTAAAGATTATTTTCACCTGATAAACATTTTACTGTCAATCTTTTCCATGTCTTTTATTGAATTTTTTGAAAATGCAGCAAACCCACAGCAATTTAAGCAATTAAGTGCACAAAATAGAAGTAATTTCCCAAAGATAGAGCCCGACAGATTATGTGCATGAATAAAAGATCACAGACTGGATAGCCCTTGGAGATCTACCTCCCAGCTGGGGAAGGGGGAAACTCATCTTTCTTTTCTGAAACACTTGACTCCATCGAAAAAGCAGCCCAGGCAACTGGCTTCTCTTCCTTCCTATTTCTCAAGTATCTTCCTACCCTCTGGGGGAGCATGGGAGCCAGGTCACTTCTGCCTAACCCCCTGGGAGCTCAACCTCAGCCGAAGTTGGCCAGAGACCCCCATTCCCCACACCAGACAGAAATGTCTTCATGAATCAATAATCGGTCTAGTCAGTCCTCTGAGTAAATTTCTCCATCCTCACCTGTTAGTAGCCCTGCTTAGGCAGTTTTAGGTGGAGATGGGGCTTCTCCCAGATCCCACTAAGGGCTGAAATCACTGGGCACTTGAGTAAACAGCTCTATGGCTTTCCTTTTTCAGAAAGGAATGTTTATTTGCAGCAAATGCATCTTTTTCTGGGCCAGAGCCCTGGAACTTCTGGGATACATTCAAAAACCATTCAACAAAGGCACATCAGAGCCTTATAACACTGATGCAAAGCAGATAGACCCCTACTTTTTCCACTCCTTCCTCCTGGTATGCAACATGAATGTGGATATTCCTTTTTCTTCTTTGTGCTGATTTCTGCATGCAGCTAGACCAGTTAGGCCTGTGAATGACTATAAGGCTGAAGACTCAATCATGGCAGTGTACAGGGGGTCAGCTCTTCGGGCTGACAGCCCCCTCACCCAGCCTAGCAAGTATCTGGGGACACTTTCTCCTCACTCATGTCACTATTTTACTCTGATGTGTGTGTGTGTGTGCGTGTGTGTGTGTGTTGTCTCCCCAGGCTCAAGTGCAGAGATGTCTTCTAAAACTCTGTCTTCTCTACCCACCCATAGCTCTCAAAACAAGGAATGATACACATTAGCAACCTAAACCATGTTGAACAAAGGAGTGAATGAAATAAAGTACTTCTGGCTCTATTCCCAACTCTGGAAAAATAACTCCAAGCATATGTCCTCCCAGCATACTTGCTGAAATGTCTCCATGAGATTCAGATGCTTGCTGCTGAGCCCACAACCCTTGTGCCTCTCTCTCTGTGCCGAACAGGAAGAAAGCAGGTGTCCTCATCAATCTCCTCCAGTGCCAGGGAGCAAGGGGTGCAGTCTCCACAGATGTGCCACCTGACACTGAGAGAGGGAGGAGGAATTATTGAAATAAATGCCAATTTAGAAAAGCATCCCACAAATGCAAAAGTACTCCCATGCTACCCAGCATACTTCTGGACTGTATCAGGTGGCACACACAGTAATTCCTGCAGACCGCAGACACACACGTGTGTGTGATGCCAGGGCAAATGAAGGCCACTGATGCAACAGCCACATCAGCCCCCAATCTCTGAGTCATGAAGAGACTAAGGGACTGCCTCTGGAACTGTTAGGTATAGATCGATGTCCTGCTTGGTATGGAACTTCCCGCCAGGGGCACCTCATGGCACCAGCAACAGTCAGAACAAACACAAGAAACACAGGTATCTTCCCACCTCTGAGCTCACTAAAACTTTCTTTTCTGACTATGAAGAAAAATGTCCTTGGAACTCTAAGTAGTCTGAGGCCCCAAGGGAGGATCATGACTTCCAGGTTCCAGGGACAAGAGAAAGAGATTAACAAATCTGGGAAGAAAGGAAGCCAAGAACCACTTAAGTCAGTTAGCCAGTGGATAGCCCAGCAATAACCCCAGAAGTATTTTTGTTTGACCCATATATCAGTCTACCAAACACAAAATACATTTAGATTCCATTAGTGAACACAGACTAGACTCAACTATCATCTCACTACATACATCATAGTGCAATATTCATCATTGGATACTGACACACAGACCTAAAAATTCAGGTGTTCAGTAGATACAGAATCGTCCAAGTCGTGAGCCCAGGTAAGACATCTGTAACAGGCACTACTGATATTATAAGGTGTCTCTGTAACAATGAGCCTGTCAAGTCAACCCTACTATTGAGTTTGTGCCAAATGACTGATTAGAAGTGAGACTTAAAGAGTGGTAGGTAAAGCTGGAAATGCAGTGCAATGAACAATCTGATGTGTTGTATCTGTGAGAAAGTATTCAGTGTTCAGAAGCCACAGAACAACACAGTCAAACTCAGTGTTTTTCACAAATCAGAGCAAGCCATCTCAGGAAACAGGCACCAAAGGATGGCTGTGTCCTGAAGAATTGCCAAGTACAGCCCATGGAGACCAGATGTGCCCTGAAGAGAAACCAAGCACAGTGCACACTGAGGAGGACCCTCAGAAAACAGAAGCCATGCGATGCAATGCTTGCATGTGCATCAAATTCCAACACCACAAAAAAGAACAACAGAAATGAACTGGGAACATTCCATTAAAACTGCAGCCAACCTAAAGTTGCCCAGAGTTGGTCAACCTGAAAGAATTACCATAAGGAGAGCAACCCCTGTGCAGGAAGGGGTATACTTCAGTGGGGGTACATGTGCACAGTGTCTCTCTAGGTGCCCGAGAAACGAATGTATAGCAAACATATCTGATAAAAAATGGGAATTCCATTCTTGAGCTCAACACATTCCTAATTCTCTGCCATAATGAGAACCATCAAATCCCCATGCAGATTTGACAAAACTCCACATAGCCCAGAGAGGAATAGTGAGCCCCAAGCAAGAGAGAAGGTGAGTGTGCACTATTTAATGAAGTGTGAACTACAGTGTCATCACAAGAAGACATTTGTCTTGAGCATCAGGCCTTAAACAGAGAAAAAAAATTTTTTTGCACACAAATGCCTCACTATTGCCTCCTACTGGTGGTTCTGAATGATTAGTTCTAAACATTGACTTCTGTTGACTCCTGACTCTCATGAAGTCAAAAAATGAATGTTCCTCCAAGAGGCCAATGGGTCCCTATACAAAGTGACCTCTGATTAATGCCCCTCACCTGTCCACCAAACATACATGTAAATTTAAACACCATTGTTGAGCACAGATTAGACTCAGTCTATGGCCCACCACACAGTACCCAGCAATGCTTGCTGAGTCCAGATTTGGGGATGGGGGGAGGCAGATGAATGTGTCCTGGAGCAAATTTGATAAGTATGACCCACAGAAAGCAGGTGTGTCTCCTGGAGAGACAAAAGTACAACAGGAGGAAGACGCAGCAGGAGGAGATCACATAGGGCTTCTGTTCTGTGGGAAATTCACAGACCAATTGAGGGATCATGAGATGAAAATAATTCAATGCCACGTATAAAGTATAGGCTAGGGGTTCTTTACCCTGGCTGCACATTAGAGTCATTAGAGAGGTTTTAGAAAACATGGTCATCCTGGCCCCATCCCAAGATATTTGAATTCAGTTGTTCTAGGGTGAAATGCAGGCAACAATATCATTTAGAAGCTTTCTGGGTATTTCTAATGTGAAGCTATGGTTGAGAGCCCTTTATTCTGATGACACAACCTAAAAGAGCTCACATGAGAGGAGGCTTCCTGAGGGTAGGAGTAATCAGAACAGCTTCTCACAACAGAATAGGTAGAAAAAAAAAGAAAGAACCAGAATTATAGGTTGACAAGGGGATGGGCAGTCTGGAACAGGACTGATTGGGAAAACCCTGAATGCCAAGGCTAGCAGCGTAACCTTGATCTGATAGACAATAGTAGGAAATGAGGTTCCTAAGGCAGGTTGGTACACCCTCACATACACAACACTTTTCAATTTACAAGACTCTTTTCCATCCATTGTCTTATCTTAGCCTTTCAACAACACCATGAGGTAGGTAAGGAGGGAAAAACATAAACATATCCATTTTAACAATGAAGAAAAGTAGACTCGGAGAGTTTGAGTGACTCCGTAAGGGTAGTGTTTGCAAAAATGTAGTCTGGTGATAGCATGCAGTGTGAATTACAGTGTGGGAAAGAGAGTTCCAGGAGGTCCCTAGCAAGACTGATGCCTTCCCATAAATGGGAGGTAATATCAGTCCACGGCATGGCGGAAGCCTTGGGAAACACAGCAGAGAGTGGATCTAAGAGCCACCTTACCGTTCCGTATCCTTCTATTTGTGTTCAATGCATGGGGGGTGGCACTAATCTTTGACACAGTAGGTTGAAGTTGGAACACGTGTGTCTGCATTAAGAATTCAGGAGACTGCAGAATGGAGAGAGGATGGAGTACACTTGAGCAGATATGGCTGAGAACTTGGCCAGCCAGGAAGGGCAGCCTTCTTTCAAAGGCAGGGGAAGCATTTCTTCAACCCTGAAATTTCTTTCCAAGTGGAGGGAACCTTATTATTAACAAACTTTGGTGTCTCCTCATCTCTCCACATGTTACTCATTTCACAGGTGAATTTGAAAAAAATAACTAAGGCTGCTCACCTGAACTCTAATTTTATTATCTTTGGGAACCAGCCATCCATGAAGAGCAGGAGTTCTCCCAAAACTCTTGCCCGGGCTCCCTCGCCCTGTGACAAGCCCTGTCCTGTCCAGTGCTGCCTGGGTTGGTGGATGAGCCTGCCTGATTCTGGGGCTTGGAATTAACAAGCCCTCTGGGCTCACAGAACTACACACAACCTAGCAGTTATCAGTGATGGATTGGGTTGGCCAAAAAGTTTAGTTTTTTCCATAAAATGAAAGACACATTTTTCATTTTCACCAATAACTTTATTGATTTGGATATTTTGAGTATGTCAGCTATCTCCCATGTGGCATAATGTTGATTGTTCTCAATTAATGTGTTGATTTGATCGCTATCATCTTCAACTGGTCTACCCGACTGTGGCGCCTCATCCAGCACAAAACTTCACAAACCACTTTTGACACATTCGATCAGTCACAGCTTCTCCATACACTGCACAAATCTCTTTTGGTTTTGTTTTTTTTTGTTTTTTTTTTTTGCATTTCAGCTGCATTTTTACCTTCCTTGAAATAATAAAGTAAAATATGCCCCAAAATTGCTTATTTTTCTTTCATCTTCACTATTAAAATGGCTACACAAAAATTCACCAATTTTAATATTTTTAAATACATGCTGATATGACAGCTGTCACAATACAATCTAACAAAATTGTTTCAAATGAAGTTCAGGACAACTAAGCACTACTAGAGCCATCTTATGGAAAATAACAAACAAACTTTTGGGGCACCCCAATAGTTGAAACCCATTCTCACTCTTTAGTTCTGACTTCTTCAGGGCCAGGAAAGACTAGAGGAGTCCTACTCACAGGGAGCTTCCTCACAGACCCCAACTGCTGGCAACATTATAGGAGCGAAAACACAAGGAAACTCTTGGCATGAACCTCATGACACTGGCAGCCTTGGGGTAGGGTTTCACCCCTCGATGGCCATACAAAGGAAGAGGATGGTGATGATTCTCCAAAGGACACCAGTATCTTAATTAATCCACCCACAGGCCCCGTGGAAAAAGCTGCCCCGATTCAGCTCTCAGACCCACTCTGGGAAGTGCCATCAAGAAACAAGAGATCCCAGATTTTGCAGGTGTCTTGTTTAGTTACAGACTGTTGCCTCCATCAAACTCCTTCATCCAAGCAGCCAAATAAATGATTGGCAGGCTCTATTCTGTGATTTTTATAGCACTGAGAAAGTGCAGAAGCCAAGACAATTGTTTTAATATTCTTTACCTTAAACAGCTTGACAAGTGAGCTGATTACACAGTTTACCTTTAAAAGGCAAAGATGTTATAAAGAATAACTTTTTTTCTGAGATAATTTTGTAACACAAGCTTCTTCTCTATGCCTTTTAAGGACCAAGGGCCAATAGTCATTCTTTATTTTTTATAGGTCTTCGGATTAAATAAATAAATTTCAACTATATACAGAGTTGGGCAGAAGTAGGTGTGCAGTTGTTCATATGGAACATAACACAATAATTAATAAATAATAATACAAGAATAAACTCTGTTTTGTGTACTCACAACCACAAACCAACTTTTGCCCACCCCTGTATATGGTAGTGCCCCTTTATTAATGATTTTGCATTTTGTAGTTTCAGTGACCTACCACCATGCCCCCCAAATATTAAATGGAATATTGCAGAAATAAATAACTCATAAGTTTTAAATTGCACAGTTTTCTGAGTAGCATGATGAACTCTCAGGCTGCCCCACTCTGTCCCACCCGGGACACAATCACTCCTTTGCCCAGTGAGTCCACGCTGTGTGCACTACCCACCTGTTGGCCACTGAGTAGCTGTCTCAGTTATCAGATGGCTATCAGACAAAGACCACACTCACATAACTTGTATTACAGAATATTGTTATATTTGTTCTATTTATTATTAATTGTTGTTGTTAATCTCTTCCAGTGCCTGATAAATTAAACTTTGTCATCGGTATGTCTGCATAGAAACAAGACATATAATGTACAGGGTTTGGCACTACCCACAGCTGCAGGCATCCAGTGGGAGTCTTGGAATGTAACCCCTGCTGATAAGGGGGGACTACCCTATATACTCTTCGAGGGCCAAGCTTTTCACAAGGTGTGAGACTAAGATGACCCTGATCATGTAGAAGCTACAGCTACCCATCCATACCAGGAAATGTGTCCCCTTCACATTGGGTCATAAGCTCTTCTATGAATACCATCTCCTTCCCACCAAGACTCTTGATCACTTTCTGCCCTAAGGAAGATGTGGAATAAGTACACGTCTTTAGCCCAAAATACACTTAAGAAAACAGAATTCAAAGTTGTGGTTATTATAAACTTTCTTTTTACATGTTCTATTTTTACCATTTGTTTCAGTAATTTGTTCTACATTTATCCCAGCTACATTTTTAAGAGCCCACTTTATTAGTCGATTTTGGTTGCCTATCTAAATAAACTCAATTGTGGTCCAAATGTATACCAATTTGTCCATTTTTTGTCCTTCTCTCCCCTCCTACTCCTTGAGGCTCGAGGAGAAGAGGGTGAGGTAGGCAGGGGCAGGGATTGTGGGGCTCAGGAGGCTGGACTCTGGGCAGAAGGACTTGGTACTCACTAGCAGTGTGTCTCCAGATGTGCAGTGCGTGCGGTGCCAGAGTCTAAGCCACTGCATCTGTGAGGAGTTTGCACGAAGCTCCGTGCTTAGTAGGGAGGACTTTCCATCCTACTTCCCTCTTCATTGCACATAATAAAGTCCGACACAAAGGGCTGTCTTTCAGAGCACGAGAGCTAGGATGGGGCTGTTGATACTTCCAGGGTTTAAAGCCTTTTGCTGGCACTGTTGTACTTAAATTTCCTGCTTTTCTTTTTCCTTTCCAAGTTAATCCATCTGTCAATGCCCATTTCAAGCCCTTCTTCCTCCAAGAAGCCTTCCCTGAATACACCTGCTAAAAGCAATTACCCTCTCAAGAATAAAGTCCAACCACATCAAGAAGTATCTGCCATGTTTTCAGCCTTATTGGTAATGTTAACATCTGATTTAACTGTTTGAAGACTTTTCCAGACACAAATAATAGGTGATAGAGTAGATAAAATACAACTGGGGGAAAAAAAGGCCAAAGGGCAACATGAGTTCAAACTTTAGTACTGGAAACGGCTGAGAATAATGGAGGACCCTCAGAGTTCATCTAGCGTTGACTGTGTTTTATGAAAAAGTTCTTCTTGAAAAAAATTCTAACATACTGTAACAAGCCCTCTATACCAGTTATTTGAATCCCTGTAGAGGCAGAGAATGGAGTTCCTCTCCCTAACTCATTTTTGAAACCTCTGTAAAAGTTGAGATCAATTCCTTAGGTTGGCTTGTGACCTATTTCCTGGTGTGATAATGGAGAGATGTTAAGATGAACTCTTTAATTCATTCTTTAACACTATCGATCTCTTCCAATATCAGTACACTGAGGACCAATACCATGACTTTATCTATCATCTATTTATATCTCTCAGTCTATCTACCTAGCACCTATGTAGTTCAAATGTTCAAGCAATTAGTTGAAATTGCAACAAGCCAAGTATTCCCAAGCACATGCAATCTATAGCCTGGCAACCAGACATTGAAACTATTGGTTCATTAATTCATTCATTCTTTCATTCACTCAATTCTCTATCTGGGAATATCTACACTATACCAGGCATTGTCCTTGAAACTGGGTATAGAGCAGAGAACAAAATAGGCAAAGTTCCTACCCTTTCAAAATGTCTATGTTCTAATGAGAGACACAGACTAACTGGAAATGATAACTGTATACATAAGACAATGCAGTTGTAAGTACTATGAAAGGAAATAGAGAAGCATCGAGGGATAGCAGTGACTGAGGAAGTTATCTCAGAAGGTAAAAGAAAGTCTGTGTGAGCAGACACAGAATAAAATGAAGAAATGGGCTATGTTAATATCAGAAAGAAGCAGCTTCCAGTGGGAAGAATCAGCCGGTACCAAGGCTAAGGGAGGAGATGTATCACATGAGCAAATCCTAGGCCTGCACAGCCGGAAAATGGTGAGCAAGAGGCAGGAGGTAACTGAGGCTGGGAATGAAACAGGGTTTGATCAAGGATGGTAAGCATGTTGACTCCATTCTGTGTGTTAGAGAAAGCCGTGGAGGGGTTTGGAGGAAAGTCACAGTCTGATGTTAGTCTCACAATGCTCACACTAGCTGCTCTGCGGAGAACAGAACAGACTGTTCGGTGCCCAGGGTGGAGGCTGAGAGCCCAGGCAGGAGTCTCTCGTGCTTGTTTCTGCTGTTTCCTGTGTATCATCCTCCCAGCTCAGTTACAATCTGTTCCAGGGCAGACTGTTCTCATGTCTGGAAACCTCACTTCTTGGCTCCAGGAAACCCACTAGAGCCCCAAAAGCTCCTTACTTTCCCCTCACCATGTTTTCTTTTCCTTTGAAATCCAATCAAATACGCCCATACATCACTGTTTCCTGGGCACCATCCCCTTCCCCAAATGCTCGGTCTGCCCACATCCACAGTCATGGCCTATTCAAATGACGCTAGGGGACTAGCTAACTAACCTCCCATACAGGTTCTCACTAAGGTGCAAATGGCCAGAGTAAGACTATTACCTCACCTGTCCAAGGGGCATTTCTTCAGTGCCTATTCCGAAAGAACAGATCTCTAGCAACGTCATTTCAGAACCACAATGAATATGGCACAAGTATGAGCAGGATATTAGGCCCTTCACAAAAAAAAAATACAAGAAAAAAAATGAGGCTGCATATTTCAAATTTAAAACTATTCCAAATCTGATCACAAACATGGAATTCATCCGGTACCTGGGCTGGCAAAGCCCTAAAAGTCTGTTTCATTGAGCCAACCCATTTCAGAGATGAGGGGTTGGGAAGTCTCAAAATTGTAAGGCATCAGCAGAAAACCCACAGAATTGGTTTATGCTAAATTCTAAAAATTATAAAATGCTCTCCTAATGGATAAGACAACACCGGTAACTTTTATTATCATCATCATTTTGTTAATTATGCTCTAGTGGGGCCTCTTTCACCACCCCCTTCAAACCCTTCCTCTCTGTGTAAACTACATCCTACAGCTCAGAACTCACTAGGCTTATGGAGTCACATCCCAGAGCTTGAGGAGCCACAACCCTACGGATCCACATTTTGACTATCCCACTCCAGTAGACCCAGCCCCCTAAAGGAGAGGTGACTGGGCTTGGGAAAAACGCAGCTAGTCCTAAGCATGGTCCCCAACACCTAACGTCATTGAGAAGGTCACCCATGTCATGTTAGCCAGGGACATGGAAGAAAATGTACTTGTTCTCAAAAGCTGCAGAGAAAAATTCACTGGGCTCAGGTGCAGTTTGGGTGCTGGTTTGTCAGAGGACCCTGGTCACCTTTGGGAATTTCATTCCTCTAAGTACAGGAGGGAGAGGCCTGTGGTCTAGAGTCTGAGTGGTGTCGACACCATGGAAGCAGTGGATTAAATATTTTTGTGATTCCATGAGCAGAAAACAAACTACTCGATGAATGACAGGCTCTGCACAGATGCCACCTATTAAATAATTAAAATAAAGTGGAAATTAAAAATAAACAGTGGGAACTGATTTGAAACACACACAACGAAAGGAAGCAGAAAGGGTAACTTGGGAATGAAGAAGTGAGTAAAATTAGATTGGAGTCATTTCTAAATTCAATTGTGTCTAGATTAACAGGCTATCTTTTGTCCATGGTCAGCATGAAATAAACAATATCTTAAACCAAGAAACCCTAGAAGCAAATGTAATACTAAGGCAGCAGCCACCCTGCCTCTTTTGAGGGGCAAAGAAGTACCCAGATTTTGCTGAGTAGAACAAGACAGGCAGACAGAAAGTGAGATTCAATGAAGGGAAATGAAGAACTTGTCATGGTCAGCAAGTGCTGCGTAATGAACAATCGCAGAACCTTAGTAACACAACAATAAACATTTATCCTCTCATTTGTGGGTCATCGGTGAACTTACTGATCTACACCAGCCTTGTCTAGGTTGCTCTGCTCTGGGTTGTGATTCAGGCTGAGATTGGTGTATCTCAGCTGAAATATGTGTTCTGGTTGGTTCCGTGTGTGCTTATGCTGGGAGCCAGGCTGAAAGGCCAAGGGCTACTAGCCAGAGGAAGCTTGTTTCATGGTAATGACGGAAATTTCAAGGAGGTAGGTAGAAACACACAATTCCTCCAAAGCGTCGGCCTGGAACCAGCACCAGGCCACTCCTACCTACATTCTATTAGCCAACACGAGTGCCGCGGTCAAGCCCTATCTCCATGGGATGGGAAAATCCACTCCACTCCTAGTTAGTGAAAATTCACTAACTCGCTCAGGACTCACTAGGCTTTGAAGAGCCAGGTCCTGGAGCATGAGGAGACACAACCCTACGGATCCACATTTTGACCTCCCCGCTCCGGTAGACCCAGCCCCCAGAAAGGAGAGGTGACCGGGCTTGGGAAAAATGCAGCTGGGCCTAAGCATGGTCCCTAACACCAGTCACTGGGAAAGTCACCCGTGTCCTGTTAGCTGGGAATATTGAAGAAAATGTACTTTTGCTCAAAAGCTGCAAAGAAGTATTTGCCACATGGGAAAGAAAGGATGTGGATATGGAAATCTAACGCAGGAGATCAGGAAGGACTACAAACAATGATTTGGTCCACCATGGGTTTTACTTAACATGATGCTTTGCAAAACAAATTGTTTCTCAGGTCCCTCAAAAGGATGTCCTAGAGAGCATGGCAAACAATGGCACACAGGCCAAGTACACCCTGCCCCCTGTTTTTATATGTCCTGCAAGCTAACACCAGTTTTTATATATTTATACATGAAGAGAGGAAAACAATCAAAAGAATAATGATGTTTTGGGATACATTAAAATTATACTACATTCAAATATCAGCGTCTGTGAGTAAAGCTTTGTTATAACATAGCCTCACTCATTCATCTGTGTATTGCCTAAGCTGCTTCTACATTACAAGAGCTGAGCTGAGTATTGAATAGCTGTAACAGAGACCGTGTGGCCTGCAAAGTCTACTCACTAACTGACCCTTTAAAGAAACATTTTGCTAACCCTCGGCCTAGACCGCTGCTATGCAACAGAAGAATAATGTGAGCCACACATGTGATTCTGTATTTCTAGTAGGCACATTGTAATATTGTGATTTATAGTAAGAAATATATATTTGGTCTTCATGTCATTTCTGGCACAGAGCTGCTTTTTTTCCTTTTTTTTTTTTGGTATTGTTGTTCAAGTACAGTTGTCTCCATTTTCTTCCTACCCCTACCCCTAGCCCAGCCAACCCCACCTCCCATTCTTTGGCTTTGTCCATGTGACCTTCATACATGTTCCTTAATGACCCTTCCTCCTGTTCCCTCCCATTATCCCCTCTCTCCTCCCCTCTGGTTACTGTCAGTTTGTTCTTTATTTCAATGTCTCTGGTTCTATTTTGCTTGCTTGTTTGTTTTGTTGATTAGGTTCCACTCACAGGTGAAATAATATGGTATTTGTCTTTAATCGCCTGGCTTATTTCACTCAGCATAATGCTCAAACCCTTGGAATTTCCTAAGTGACAAGATCATAAGAGGGATAATGGTGACTGGATATTTGTGACAAGCCCCTTTCTACCACATCTGGATTTGTGTTAACACGGTGACTCTGGAAAGCATTTAAGGATGGAGGCTGACTACCAGGGGAACCGACCATGTCATTGGAGGGTTGGAACTTTCTGTGCCACTATCTCCCACCCCAAGCCTCCACAGAGAGGGAGAAGGGCTGGAGACTAAATTGATCACCTACAGTCAATAATTTAATCAATTCTGCATATGTAATAGGATGGAGTTCAGAGATTCTGATGGGGCTTGGAGAGCTCCCAGATTGGTGAACATGTGGAAATTTGGGGAGAAGGGGTGCACTCGGACGGCATGGGAGCTCCTCAGCCCTTCCCACATGCCTTGCCCTATGCATCTGTTTCATCCGGCTGTTCCTGAATTATATCCTTTTATAGTAGACAGATAATCTAGCAAGTAAAATGTTTCCCTGAGCTCTGTGCGCCACTCCAGAAAATTAAGCAAACCCAAGGAGGGGGCCATGGAAACCTCTGATTAGTGGCTCATCAGCCATAAGCACAGGTAACAACCTGGACTTGTGATTGGCATCTGAAGTAGGGGCCGTCTTGTGGGACTGAGCCCTTGATCGGTGGGGTCTTATGTTATCGCTACATAGTGTCAGGATCAAGTTCATTGGTGACACGCCAACCTGGTGTCAGAGAATTGTTTGACGGTATAGGGGAAAAATGGTATCAGAACCACACACATTAAAGAAGGTAAAAAGCAGGTGAAACTAATTGTAATAATACATCTATTTAATCAAATATACCTAAAGTAGTACATTATAAAAAAGTGTTAATGAGATGTTGTTCATTCTTGCTTCACTCTGAGTCTGTAAAATCTGATGTGTATTTTATACTCACAGCACATCTCATTTGGGCTAATCACATTTCAGCTGATCAATAGCCATATGTGGCTGGTGGAAACCATACAGGAAAGCAAAACCATGGACCACTTTTATCTCCCCATGGAGAAGCCGGATCTTGTTTTCTTTTTATACATCTCTTCTCAAATCAACATGATTCAAGTCGTCTCTTAGCCTGGATGACTTCACAATGTATATCTATAGCCAGTATCATGCTGCCCTGTGTCGTGACAAGAACCCTACCTCCAGCAGATTTTCAAATATTGGGATGTTTTGGATAAATAAATATGTAAATAAATAAAGCACTGGCCCATACCATGTTGCTGAGTCATTCTCTGGCTCCCTGTCCCCCTAATTAAACAGTTTGCTCCTTAACAGCTGACGACCAGGCGGCTCCTGTTAGAGCAGCCCCCCTGCAGGTAACAACAATAAATTGTGGAAAACATTTTCAAAATAGCTACCTGAAGTTATCCAAACCAAGAAGAGACTTAAAGGAAGACCACAATTGGAAGAAGGAATAGCACAGGGTTAATCCCCCATTTTTACTTGTTTGTTTGTTTTTTTTAACCTGAAGGCAGATTTCAGTCAACTGCAGGCAGGGCAGCTAAAACTTGGTGGAAATCTCACAATGTTACCGGCTTGTACAACCAGCGGCCAGCACTCGGGCACCCATAGCTGCAGGAAAGGGGAGAGTGACCCAAAAGAGAAAGAGCGAGGAGGGGGAGTCCTCCACATTGCATGCACATTCTGGCCACATCTCTGGCTGTCCCCTGCACAACACTGTGTGAGACAGACACGAAGATGCCCGGCTGAGACTGAAAGGACTGAGCAGACAACTGTGCCCCTGCCTGCAATCACGCAGACAGAATGTTCCGGAGTGTCTACAATGCACCACTCAGAATGTCCTGGGTGCAACCCGAAATGACTAGACACTTCACTCCTCCATCGCTTCCTAGAGAATTCCTTCAAGACCCAGA
>PVKM010031011.1:0-17019 GCA_004027735.1 Carollia perspicillata | reverse complement strand
TTTGTTAGGCTTGATTGCCCTAGGAAACCCACCCTTTCCAGCACAGGGCGGTACCCATCTCCAGCATTGTCTCAGGCTTAAGGCATTGTCTCAGGCTTAAATCAGGCTATGTCAGAATAGCTGGGGAGCAAGTGTCCATCACCCCCTCTTTGCTGCAGCCCCCCGAGTCCTTCCTTGAGGGCCTCCCAAGTGATTGTGTCTGGCTTAGGTTGCCCCCCACTCTGAGGGGTCTTACCCATCATTGACTAACCGACCAAGCATTGGGGGCCAGAGATGGATGAAGCAGAAGCAGCTCTCCTTCCAGGGAGATAAGCTTTGTCTCCTTAGTGGCTCACAGTCCAATGGTCGCTCGCTAAGCCTTAGCCATGGGGGGTTTACAGCTCCTGAAACCAGGCAGAGCGGTTCCCAACATCAGACAGAAGGCTGCAACTTGGAAGGTTATCCTTTTACCTTAAGCCTTGTAAATGTTTAAGACTTCAGCAGTACTGTGGGATGATGGGAAAAGCCACATTTTATGTCCCAGTACACTTGAATGAATAAACTGAAACTACCCAAGCCTCTCTTCTCCCATTTTCCTCTCCTTTCCCAAGGGTGAGGCCAAGGGTAAAGCTTGGGATAGGAGGGAGGAGTAGGGTGGGCATGAAAATGAGAGGCCCCAGAGTTTTACAGCAACCTGACGAGAAGGAGTGTGACATTGTGGAGAGAGCCCAGACTTCAGGGAAAAATACCCACAGCATGTCATTAGAAATCTCTGTAACTATGGCCAAGTCGTGGCACTGCCTTGGTCCTGTTTCCTCATCTGATAAATGGGGGAAATAATGCTGTCTATTGTGGTTGTTAAATCAAGTGTGCAAATATTAAATTAAATGCTCATGTGCTTAATAATGCCAGACCCATAGTGAATACTCAATAAGAGGTAGATACTTGATAAACTGTCATATTGTTATTTTTACCCCCATTTTATGACTCAAAAGGTTTATGTTCTCAAAATCTATATATTCTTTGGACATAATTTATTAATAGAGATTTTTTTGCCCCCTAAAAACAGCAATAAGATCCGTAAGAGCTGGAGTTAGGCATTGGAGAGTGATAAATTATCGCTATGTTGTTAAATGGAAATGAATATAAGCTGAAGCGTTACCCCTATTAAGCTTAGAATTAATTATCATTTTGGACAATGGTTATTGTACAACAAACTTCTAAATTAACCTATAAAAACTGGCAATTATTACATAAAGTGAATTTCATGTTTTTTGAGAACTTAGGCTTGATGCTTAAATTAAAAAAAAAAAATCGAAGCTCTCTCTGGCTGGAGTCGTACCATCCCACGGCCATGGCAGTGAACGCAACTGCTGCTTATTCACTGAACCGACATACTAGTTACCCTTTTAATTCCGCCTAGCCATTTCACCTTCGAAATATATGCTAGACGTAGCCCTCGCTTGGCAGATAAGGGCCTTGAGGCTTCGCAATTCTAAGTGACCTGCCCAAAGCCACACAGCTTGCGAGCCTCCGAGCTGGACTCCTGCCCTCAAAGTCCGCTGGCGGTGCCAGCGCACGGAAAATACAGGCGTGGTCTAGCCCCCCGGGCAGCTCGCTCGATGCCATTCGGTTGGGTGGGTGATGAAAATGAACGCTGGAAGAGAGGTGAGGTCCGAGCCCTCATTTTACGGCGGCAAAGTAGCACACCCCAAACTGGGCCCGCTGTTTGGCAGAGCTCTGAGGGGAACCCTAACACTTGCTTCCTAGGGTTCTTTTCCGCCGTGTTTCCTTAGACCAAACTGGTTGGCCGCAGGAGCAGGTCCAGCCCACGGCCTGCTCTTTTCTCCTTCAGTCAGTTAAACCGGGGATGTGGACGTTCTCTGGCAATTCCTTTTCAATAGGTTTCTTCTTTTTAACTTTCTTTTTTTTTCTTTATTCGTTTTAGAGAGAAAGAGGATGGGGACAGGGGAAGGGAGAGAGAGGGGGATACATGGATTTGTTGTCCCACTTATTTATGCCTTCATTGATTCTTGTATGTGCCCTGACCAGGGATCAAAACCGCAAGCTCAGCATAGCGAGGATGATGCTTTAACCCACTGAGCTACCCAGCCATGGCCGAACGAACAGTTTCTAAGGTCACGCACCACTCGTTGTACCAAACCTTACTCATTCTATCATACTGCTGTCAATATTTGCATTGAAAAAGAGAGAAAAGGGTAAGGAAAGGAAGACAAAGAGAAGTTCCAAGTCCTAGGGGGGGTCTGTGCCTAAAAGGTCTTCTTATGAATTATTTTGATCAGCAAAAGATCCTCCCATGAAGAGAATAATTTTCTCATTTATACCTTTTCTGGTTTCCCTCTTGTGAACTCACTGAGTTTATTGTCTACCTCCCCTATTTGTGCATGGAAGCCTGGATCGCTAGATTGTGAATTACGCACAAAACTGAAAATGCAAACCTGACTTGTCCACACCTCTTTTCTCTAAGCCTGGGGTATGTGAACCTCTGATAATTCACATATCTCAAAGGAGTCCCGGATTAAGTGGAAATGCGACTGCAAGGGTTGCCAAATATTTCTGTGACGGTGAGCATTACATATTAACAAGGTGCAAAACAGCTCAAACCAACAAGCCCACTCCTTCGGAGCTGGACTGTTTTTTTTCTCCCCCGTTGGCAGGAAAACTGGAATGAAACTGTATTTCATATGCGTGATGCTAGCCAGACATTGTTAGCATGTGGTAACATGAGCCTTATCTCTCAGATCATTAATAAAGATTGGAATAAGCAAAGAAAGGGAAGCCAATAGCAATTGTTACAGCGATTTTGAACTCATTGCGAATACAGTTGTATCAGAGACCTCAGAACTTCTGCCAACTTATCTTGCTGCAGCGAGTAGCAGCTGTAGTTAATCATGCCCAGAGCCCGAGCACACGAATGCCCAGCTACACAAAACCATGAAGGAAAACTGAATTGATTCAACAGGTAAATTAGAAGTGATCACTCACCTTGCCAAAGAATTTTTCATTCTGTAAAAAAAAAGTATGATTATTGTCCTAATAGCTTTCTCAGGGCTTTTAACCTACGATTGTTTGAAAATTAAAACCAGGACTCACATGCAAATATAAAATGAGTACGTCAAAAATTTTATTCACTCATTTATTAATGAGGGGATGGGGGGATGTTAAAACTGGTTCAAAGAACATTTGAAGACTTAGATACATATAGGCAATTTAATAAAACAAAGAAATTTAGGATAAGGTTGCTGGACCAGATACCAGAAACTGGTTAATGTCCTACAGGGAAATCACCATAACTTTAGGGCTTACGTGTCCCACAAATTAGACTTTATCTGCGTCTTTACTGGACAAAATATGTAAGTTTCATGGTAATATCACGAAGTCTGGAGCATTTAATCAGTCAATAGTAATTAGTAAATTAAACAGTGACAGCCTCTTAATCCTTGGATGGGCCTTCAACTGGTATGATTCTAACAGAATTTTCCATTTCCTTTTCCCTCCCTTTTTCCAATTTCGAATATTTTTTTAATGAGACATTTAAACAAAATTCTTAATTGTTGGGTTCCAAAGCTTGTGTTTTAGGTAGATTACTCTATACTCTGCCACTTCTAACTTTATCAGTATAGGGGAAAGGACTTTAACATTTTGTACCTTTACTTTTAAGCATAAATATCGACTCTCAATACTTTTCTTAGAATAAAAAAGGACATGGAGCTGACTCTGGGTGGAGACTTACTGATTTACAGCCACTGAGCGGGTGCCTCACCCCCGCTCTCTTATCTAACCTCCCGGGAACTCCACGAGGGCGGCTACGCAGCACCCTCATTTACAGTTTAAGTCAGAATGCAGTGACGTTTAACGAAGACCACTCTTTGTGCTCATTTAAGAGTCTCCAAGCTTCTTGTCGCGCGGCGTATCTGTAAAATCGTCTCTATCTGTCTCTGAGTTTATAATTCAAGGAAGACCGTATAAATGTAAGGGCACGTTGAAATTGACAAAAGTCTGCGAATACTGAACAGAGACATAGATTAAACAGGGATGCAAATCATGAACTATCGTTAGCAGTTTCCTGAAGTGCTGCGACATTTCACAGAGAAAACGTATCATGGGTACCTTGCGGCTTTCGGAAAATCATGAGCTTTATTATGACGGTGCAGAGATGAGTCCAGTGATTCAGACTTTCTCACTCTTTGTCCACAATTTAGAAAGTGGCATTATAGTCTGATTTTTTCTTCCTTTTCTTTTCTCTCTTCCTTCCTTCCCTTGCTTCCTCCCTCCGTCCCTCCCTTCCTTCCTTTTAAAATCACTGCACACAGGATTTCTTGGCAGGACACAAGACTTGAGCAGTGCAATGTTGTCTTAATATTCCTCTTTTATTTTCTATTAAGGCAGTTAGGATGGTTCTCCTGGTTTCCAGAGGAGTGTGCGTAGACCTCACCACCCCATCATTGGAGTGTCCACAGCCCTGCCTCTGTAGCCATAGGCCAGAGATACCCTTGGGGCATCTGCCAGGGGTGGAAATAAGTTATGGTAAGTAAGTTAAGGTTATTATTGGCACCTACTGGAAGTTAAGATTATTTCCTTTTTGGGTGGTGGGTTCATGGGATCTTGCCAGATTACTGAATATGCACACGCAAACAATCAAACAGAAAAGTTCAGAACATTAAGAACATTTGTGGATTGGTGAAGAGAATGTATCTTAAACCAAGGATGATGAGTATTATACTGTAGTGTCCTTGAAGCCCAGTACATAAATAAACACAATCCTGAAGGTTACTGCTCATTTCCCTCAACCTGGATGCCCCAGCTTGCTCAAACGTGCCTCATCGCATGAGCCGTCCAAGCCTCTCAACACCTTGGCCGGGCTTTTCTCAGGGCTCTGTCGTTGGTAAGCATTTCTCTTAAAGTGACACACCAGAGGGCAACGATGGACTCTGTCTAATGCAGAACACAGTGGTCAGTTTGCTCTCGTGGTGTGTATCGAATATTTCTATTAACACCACAATCTGCATTAACGTATCAGCAGCCATCTCACATCCCTGCTCCTGCTGAGCTGTGGTCAATTGAAATCTTTGTTTTTCTATTCCATACCATACCATATTTGTCATGCCATTGAGTCCAGATTCTCTCACCTTTTATTTTAAATTTGTTTGCATGAATCTAAAGACAGTCATTTTCATTTGCCTTTGTTAAAATTTCAAGTAGATGTCTTTCAGTCTGTTTTTAAGATCTTTGAGATAAAGTAGAATCTATATTTGGTTATATAGTGTATTAACTGTTCTCACCAATTTTTTAACAGCCACCAATCTGATTAACATGCCAAGTGTGTTTTGATCGAAGTTGGTCAGAACAGAAGAATAGAATCCTGGCAAGTTTTTGGTGAATCTAGGCTCTCTGTCTTTCATAGGGGCCACAATTCATCTACACACAGTAGGTCATCACTGTAGGTAGGTTCCGATACTTAAAGTAAAACAACCTACAACAAAGCTGACTTTACCATAGGCTCATTGATAGGAACACGAGTTAAGTTCCCACAGAATCTCATTGTTGAATGAAACGACATTATTCGAAGAACTGCTGTAATTTTTCAGAAATTTTTATTTATTTATTTTTAGAGAGAGAGGAAGAGGGGGAGGAAGAGAGGGAAAGAAACATTGATGGGAGAGAGAAACACTGATGTGAGAGACAACATCATGTACCCCGCAACCAGGGTCCGAACCCCCAACTCTGGCACAAGCCCTGTCTGGGAACTGACCTGGTGACCTTTCACTTTGTGGGAGGATGCCCAGTCAACTGAGCCACACGGGTCAGGGTGAAGACCTGCTGTGTTTTTCTCCAAGAGAGGGGAGATGTTATGATTGCCAGTCTGTGGTTTTCAGAGTGCTTTTGAATTGCTAATGTTCATTCATTCAATTCATTCATGTGATAGACCCCGTACCAGGTGCTGGCAATAGAAAGTAAGACGGAGTCCTTTAACTTCAGAGACGTCGTATTTTGTTTCTCGTGTTCCCTGCTCTCGAAGATCAGGGCTTTGCCCCGCTCGGTGCTCTGGCACGGCTCCCTGGCTTCCCTAGCAGTGCTCATGGTGGGTCAGGTTCACGGCTGTGATGCTGAGAAGGTGAGGGCAGGGCAAGAGGACAGGAAGTTGCCACCTTGCTCAGGCAAGTCTTTGTGGAGGAGGAGATGGACTTTCAGGAAGTCTTAAGCACTTGATGCCTTTCGTTCAAATTTCGGCTGGATTTTGTTAGATGTGTCAGATTTTGATACACCAGAATACAGTAGAACTCAGAACTAATTATTAACTTATCCTGAGCCACAGCGTAAATGTGATCATGTTTACTGCTGTTGGAATAAGTCTGAAGAACGGGAGAACAAGCACTCATCGCATGAATTAGTTTTCTTTTAAACAGGGAACCCTGTTAAACATCTCACTTAAAGTTTTATTTTGAAATCTCTCTAAACAAACTATAGAAGTGATTGCATCAAAGTACTGTCTTTATTATACTATACTGTGCGTGGTCATAATACCAGGCTAAAAAAGCTTCCGGAAGTAGTGTCTCAGGCATTGAAGAAACCGAGTTCACCAATTTTATTGTAGAACCAACTTTTTTCCTTCAAAGCAGGAACTTTTTACTGCCGGGTGGTACCCCATTATTGTGCTAATAAGTCTGTAGGGATAAGAAATTGAGATACCACTGGAAGTGAACCAAATGTCACTTCCCCCAAACTAGGTGCTAGAGTTGCCGTTTCATGGCCGATATGGACCTCATTGTACCATTCAGTTATTCCCTCCAACCACAAGTTGCCCGTTATGCTGCGTGTGAGTGCATTTTTCTGCCGTTTCCTCATTTGTTGCCCCTTTTGCCTCTGCCCCGTGATTTCTTTCTTCTTTCAGAGAGGAAGGGGAAGAAAATGATACACATTGTCTCAGTTCCTTTCTTCAGTCCTCTTGTTTCTCTTCTCAGAGACTGTTACTAGCCTGATGGAAGGGGTGAGAAACCTGGGTTAGGGGCGGCTTTAGTGGCCGAGTTTTCTTAGAACTTCTTCTTTTTTTTTAGGACTTCTTAAGAACAATCCGTTGCTGAGAGATTTTTAAGAGAATAGAAGGTGGAAACGGTGAAGCTGTAGAAATTGTTGCCACATGTTCAAGGATATTTCTTCAATCATTATGTAAGTCAGTCCTGGACCGCCTCCTCTTGCCCCCAAAGAAAGTCTACCTTTAAGGTTATGTTTTTCTCTGTTTTGGGGAGGGAAGGAGATGAGGGGAAGTGGGGAGCAGAGGCCAAAGCCCCAAGGAGTGCTGAAGAAAGCGAGGGAAAGAATAAAGGTAGGGAGGATGGCTTATATAATTAGAAGGGGCCCACTGTTAGGAACTTAAATGAGATTCCTTTTTTGAATCTTGAGCTTGAAGGCGATTTTGAGTATACTGTTGATAATTTTGGCCAATACCATGTCGCACGGGGGTGCTGGGCTCAGTAAGGAGAAATTCGGAACTTCTGTGATGCTTTCCGTGGTGTGATTGAGAAGAGAGATGAACAAGGGTTTTGAACGGACAGATACAGTTGGCTGATGAGAAGACAGGAAAAGCAGTGAATGCCAGCAAATTCTAATCCATTGATTTAGAAATTATTATTCATTAAAATTAGCTCTGTGCTTTCTTTGTGAACATTGGGTACGCTTATAAACTTGAAAGATGACCTCTGCCTCCCAGAAAGCCTCCTCCAGAAGTTGTTACACTCACTTACTATTAATGTGTCAACTAAGGTAGACTTGTGGTAGCCAAGTTTCTATTTCATAACGTACTCTCTTCAAACATACCATTTGTACTTAACTGTCCTTTCCCATCTTTTATTCGTACTCTGTTCAGTCTTTAACATACCTTCTGAAGTTTCCCATCGTTGATTGAGCTTTTTAAGACAAGAAACAATTATTCCCTTTTTTTCCAGTGAAAATTAACACGAACGGGTATGTATTTACAGCCAGTCTTCTTTACCGGTTTCTGAATAATGGACCCATTTGAGAACATGTTGAAAGAGTAAGCCTTGTCTGCATAAAAATGTGCATACCCAATTCCGCATACAATTTCAGGGGGATAAAATTCCCTTAAAGGTACAGGGATCCATCCCAGCTCCGTGCATTTATTTGGGATGCGGAGCTGCGAGGGTAAGAACACATCACATCGTTAAGATCTAGACGTGGAGGCGGATGTGGTGCCTGAACAGCAGCAAACAGGTGTTGCACATCTTTGTACAGAATATTTCTTGACGATGTAGGAGCTCCTTTAATTAAAATATGACGAGAACAGCTGGCCACCAGCTCACACTGGCAACACAACAAGAATGTCAGTAAATGCATCACAGAAGAAAACTCGCAGACACAGCTGTTTCTAATGGAGACTCTGAGCCTGTCGCCCCACAGACAAGGGCTTCAACTTTTCCATTCTGCTTACACTTTCTGCAGTATATCTTGAACGTTCAAGATACGCTGAGAAATGTCCCCAGAACTGTTAAGCAATTCCACCGAGGGCATTTAGGCTTTGTGAAACGCTGGGAAAGGAGCTAATTTCAAAAAACCCACCACGTGTGAGTCACTGAGAAAAGAAAAAAAGAACGAGTTCCGACTGTGGCTTGGTTGTCTCCTTCAACTAGCAGACTGCAATCGCATTGGCAGCAGGAGGGGGCTGCGTTCCAGGGTGCAATGCCCAAGGTGGACAGGAGGGGGCACCGGTGAGCACGTAATGGCTGCTCCTGAGAAGAACACAGGATGCGATGTATCCCAGGTGGGTTCGGGGTGATCCCTGGCGGAGTCAGAACACCGGACTTCTGGGTTTAGTCCCCGTATTTGGCAGCCGACTTTCTTCTCCTCTGCGTATCCATCCTTAGCTTTAAAATGGGGGCTAATGTGAAATTAAAGGGAGAGAGTACAGATTAAAGTGTTTCGAAATCTGCAAATCATTAATCTCATGGAAGGTGTTATAATTTCCCCACTTTTGCTTGATTGGGAAATGACAGTAAAGAAGACATTTTTTCCCAGTGCTTTATCTAGCATAGGTAACCTCTTTTGAAGTCAGAAGAAGCTCTAAAGCAGGCAAAATATGGGAACTTATACATACATATTCTCTTTCCTGGTGGGGAAAAGAAAAGTTTGACAATTGAAATAAATAGCATAACTACAACACATTTCCCTTCTTCTCCAAATGGATCTGAGCTAACTTTGTTCCCTAACACTGCTTAAAAAGAAAGAAATGAACAATTCACCTGAAAGAAAAGGGAAGAGAACAAAACTTTTGAGTGCCCAACACCTCGCCTATTCCATCTCATATAACCCCTACAACACCATAAGAAGGTGTGACGTTTCTTATTTCACAGACCAGGAAGCTGCAGCTCAGAGAGCGTAGGTGGCCTTCCTACCACACAAACGGGTATCAAAGCTAGAATGTAAATCCAAGTCTGTCCAACTCCCAACACGTGTTCTTCCTACATAGTGTATCACATTCCACTGTAAGCATTTTAATCGAGAAATAAGGCCTAATTTGATTAAACACAGTCAGTGGAAGAGGCCAATTCATCTCTCTATTCAACAAGCTCTCCTTAAATATGTATTATAAATGAGACACCGGGCTAAGCAGTAGAAACATAGAGATGAAATGAGAGAGTGCTAGCCCGGAGCCAAAGCTTCTACATGTGTGATAAAAGAGAAACCCACTCATTAATCAACGCTGGGAGCAACTCCCAAGTGCAGCTCACATCTTTTCAACTAACGAGGCACTTTCACTTTATGCAGCCTCTCAATTTGTTAACATGGGGTCATCTAAAACTGAGAATTTATGCAAGTATCTTGAGAAAGTCGCATCCCCCAATTTCATCACGCATCTGAAGTTTTAACTGGAGTAAATTCGCACACCCAAATGGAGGCACAGTGGTCTCTTATATGGGGAGACATAGACGACTCACATTTAAAGCTATGTAGTTTGCAGGGTCCAGACAGTCTTAGATTATTAGATTTAGGTTCGATAAAATGAGATTAAGATATCTCCAAATTTTGCACTGCTAGGCTGTGAGACAGTGTCTTCACGTATTTATTTTGGCTGGTGCTGACTGCTTATCAGCATTGCCTAGACATTTCTGACTTTGTGTCAAAAGGAATTTCAGGTATTGTAAGATGCTAACTCTGATCTCTTAACGTCAAAATGTATTTCCAAAGACTGAAGAACATGGTCGAATGTCAAAACAGAGACAACGATTTGTACTCGAGGAACCTGCCAGCAGAGGGCAATATAGTTTTCACACTTTCCTAATACCTCTGTGGATCCTAAACCATTAAAAAGAAGGTATTTATTTAGCCCTAACTGGGTAGCTCCATTGGTAGGGCGTCATCCCCATAGGCCAAGGTCGTGGGTTTGATGTCCCACCAGGGCACAAGAAACAACCGATGAATGCATAAATAAGCAGAACAACAAATTGTTGTTTCTCTCTCTTCCTCTCTAGAAATCAATCAATATAAAAAAATTTCAAACTGAAATAGTGGTTTAGTAGAAATCTTAGACTATACTTATTTTTTCCTCCAGGCACATGAGGCTAGTAACATAGTAGAAACGAACAATAAGGCACATTGTTGATTAATAACATTTCAGCATCTCGATAAGACATAAGCTTATTTATTAAATTGCCGTGAAAAATTTTGATATTTGCTGATCATGATGCAGCTGGAGAGTTACCATCTCTTTATGATTTTTCCCCTAGTTTTTAGCCCATAGAAGGTTTTTAATAAATATTTATTGGATGACTTATGAGTAAATAAATGCTCATTAAACATACACACGCTTGGGGTGGGGTGGAGGCTGAGGGTAACACGAAATCTCACACTTTCCTCTTATTAATAATGTAATCACTTTGTGCCTGGTTTCTCTGATTGCTTCAAATAGCGTCTTGGAAGGTTATTTCTGGCCATTCCACAAATTTTAGGGCAACCTTAAATCAGTGAGCTTAGTCCTCATGGCTTTGCATTAGGAGAAAACGAATACCATGGCTGAATTTTCCGTAGGAGAGTTCTGAGGTTTACTTAATATTGGTAAAGACATTTGGCTAGACTGAATTTGTGAAGACAAAGACTAGGAAAATTAAAATACTATTGAGCAATTGCTGGTCAGATTAAATGAGCCACTCAACAGAACTAAAGTCAGAAAGACAACCTAATTTCTTTAAGGCTGAATTCAGTCGGGAGATTTAACACAAATTGTGAGTCAGGTATATTTGCTGGATATCTATAAACTTTATTTTGTCAATTTTGGTGTACAGTTATTTATCATGATTGTTTTGTTTCATACATAGGATGATAGCAGCAATGTTGATAGTTTGAATTCGTTGACATAATGCCCATTTTTTCCAACATCTGTTAAATACGGTTCTAATTTTGTGCTCTCGGTTTCAGCATAGAGCTAAATATTTAGTATTAAGGAATGCCCTTTGGGGATGACTGAATGAGTTTCCATGCTTCCAATAGTTCATTGTGCATTTGTGTTTAGGAAATCAACCTTCAGACACAAACTATAGGCCCAGTGGGGGAAAAGGAAAACCTTTTTCTGTGCACTCTTGACATTTAGTTCTTTGGCCAGCCAATAAGTCACAGCAAAAGGAATTTGTGGAGACGCTTTAAATCTAGTACAGAAAATCCTCTGTGGAGAGACTTGGGATTAGCTGCAATATGAGCAAAAAGATTTTGCTGAAATTTGTCCATCAAATCGCAGCAATGTTCCCCCACCAGGGTCACTTACAGAACTTGCTCTGTCTCCGCTCATGTTCTTTCCTGGGTTAACACAGGTCAAGTTCCATAAGAAAGCCACACACCTGATCGATCATCAATGAGACATCCTATTTAAGCAATTTTTCCGGGGAAGGGTTTGGGTTTTTGCTGACTCTTGTGCCACACTGACGAATGGCTACAAGGCAACGAGCTGGCATTGGGCTGGAGTTTGTCACCAAATATAGTCAAACAAAGTGGTACACATGCTAATGGTTTGGGGTCCATTAGCGAGCTGTTCTGATTGAGCATAGCAGTTGCAAGTTTTTGAAATGGGTTTCCGAACAAATAACCATGAATCTCTTCTACCTTTAGTGTTTCAGTAATTCATACTACACTTTATGAGCCTCACTTGAGTGGCAGTGATTTTTCATATGGCAATGAGCAATATTAGTATTATTGCTTTCAGGTACATTTTCAATGTTTATTTATGTGAGATATGCCATTTGTCTGACTTCCAATAGGCCCCATAGAATTCCCTTTAGATGTTCTTTCTTTTAAGTCTAAGACATTATTCTGTTGGTAAAATACACTCATGCATTCCCATGAATCATCTAATTCCCTTTATTGTATGGATGACAAGAGACTGACAAGTGATTAATAAATACTGTTTGTGTTTCCTGGTGCTATCATATTCATGCCTCATTAAAAATGGTTTCAGGGCTACTTTTGCTATATGTGTATTTTATTTTATAAATAACCTCTTAATTTAGATTTATAACAGCGTCGTAAAGATAGAACAGAAAGTTCCCACTGCACTGGCGTCCCTATTGCTAACATCTTTCATTGGTATGGTACATTTGTTACGACTAGTGAACCAATATCAACTGAACATTAAGTAACCCTCTCCATGCTTCCTTTATATTTGCTCAGTTTTTACCTAGCACTCCTTTTTGGTTCCAGAATTCCATCTGGGATGCCGTATTGCACTTCAGGCTTCCCTAGACAATGACAGGAAGTTTTGGAGGGATTCTTGGAAGGAAGACCACAGATGCTATTCTAATCGCACATATCAACAGCACGTGCTATCAGTATGACTTATCACGTTAACCTTGATCAACCGGCAGAGCTAGTGTGGGCCAGATGTCCCCTCTGTGAAGTTCCCCCCCCCCCTTTCTTTACTGTATCTCGAGGAACAGGACATGACGTGTAGCCCACATTCAAAGGGTGGGTGTTTATCCTTCATCTCCTCGAGGTGGAGGCATCCACATATGTTATTTGCAAGTCTTTTGCATGGAAAAAGACTCATTCATGTATTTATTGATTCAATTGTTTATTTGCATCCTTCTTGATCCAAGGGTATTTACTTTACACTTTGAGTTATAACTCAATGTTATGTAATTTTCTTGCTCAGAGTGTTTTAGCTTTGAGCCCTGGGAGCACTTTCATTCGATTCCTGTGTCCTTTTGACCTATCCTATCGGTGTGAGTGTGTGTATCTTTTGTTTTGTTTTATTTTGCATTTTCCTTCCTTCACTGCCCTATACGATGCTCCAAGCTCATCTTGTATTTTCCTCGTCCCAGCCTTAGAATCAGGCACTTCTCCCAGGATCCCTGGCCTGTTTTGCTGGAAATTGCTGTCAGGAAGGAAGATTTGGGCCTTCCGTGTGCTCGTTGCTATTGGAGTGTCCTTGCTCCTAGGCCCTCTCAGCTGACAGAGCCATGAAAGCCAAGTGTGCATATTAACCTGCACACACACATCTCAGTGAGTGATAGCTCAGACTTGAGTTCATGGTTTCTTGCGTGCTCTTGTTCTTTGTTTCTCGATGTAGGTAAGGTGGACCTGGAGTTCCATGGGTTATAGGAAGTGTGCTCTGTTGCGAGCTCTGCCCAGCTTGGCTCCTTTTATCTCTCAGGGGCGGCTCTCCCCCAGGCAGAATCCAGCCCTCATGTTCTTTTATGCATTCAAACACTTCATGTTTGTCTAGTATTTCTGCAGGCTGGGAAGTGCAAGATCAAGGAGCTGGCAGGCCAGTTGGGTGTCTGGTGAGGGACCACTTCCGGGTCGCAATGTCCTGACAGGGTGAAAAGCCAGAGACTTGAGCTCATCCTGATGGCCCCCACTCTCATCCATCACTGCAGTTTCATGTTAGCCTTCTTGCTGCTTCAGGCTTTTCAAAATCATCTTGATTTTTAACTGAGTATCGGCTGAAAATGAAAGGTTAGCTCTCATGATGTATTCCCTTATTTCTTCAAAGGCACCTGGAATTATTTATTATACTTTGATTGATGCAAATTGAATAGGACTAAGATGTCAAAAAATAAAGGCAGAAAGCCTGAATCCAGTTTATTATTATTGAAGCCAACAGCTTTCCCCTTTCATTAAGTGATGCAGAAAAAAAAAAATGTGGAAGGTTGTGACCAGCTGCAGTTCTTCAGAAAACAGAAAAAAAGAAGAAAGGACATTAAATTCTATTAGAAGAAACACTATGGGAAAATATTCTGCTAAAAGGAGTTACTGAATGCTGGAATGTAAGATAAGAAGTTAGAAATTCTTCCTCTCTTCTTTAGAATTAGGACAGATTCCCAGCTGTCTAGAATAGTAGGTGTTCTCTGATTTTCAAAGCTCTTTTCCTCCCTGAATGCTGGGATGCTTTATTCAAAATCAAAGACTTAGCTTAGGAAACACCCTACTTTTAAGACCTGGGTGAGAGGTCTGCAAAAAGCAAAGAAATGTTTCACATTTAAAAAAAATATCGTTAGAGCAAAGGTGGAAACAGAAAATGGGTTAGATCTACCACCAGAACTGTACTCTCCTGTCTTTTCATGTTCTTCACTATCGAGTAAATCCACAATAGAATGCTGATCTCTCCCTTTTGCGTAGACCTTTGTGCCGAGTAGAAGGGGTCACAGGCACTAGTAGGTGTTTCCCTCTAATGAAGAGATAAGTGGCTATGTAGTCACGGCTGCATACTATTCCTTTTTTGTAGAGCCACATTGTTTTTAAAGCTACTTTTTGCTAAATTGTCCTCACTTCTACAAGTCTCCGAGGATCTGTCTGGAGGTGAGTGAAAATAAGTTTCACCTGAACAGGAGAGTCCAAACAATTATTTTCACCTTAACTGTCCTCACAGAGTATTTATTATCCTAGAAATGACATGTTTGCGTGATTAATAACATTATTTTAGACGGTGGCAATGGAATGTGTTGGGAAGAGTCCCAGTGGACCTGCGTTTTAGGCCTCGGTGCACCATGTACTACCGATCTTGGGAAAATTGCTCGGTGTTCTGAGTTTATTTGGCTTGTCTCTGAAATGGTTATAGAAGGACTTATCTTGCAAAGTTATTGTGAATGTCGAATGTGTTTATGAACATAAACTCACCTATGTGCTAATGCCCTGGTTCAAGTACTCATTAGATGACAGTTATTATTAGTAATAATTATGAATTCAGCAATTCCTTGAAGAAATGTTATTGCATTCCTACTGGGTGCTGGGTATCATGTGTTCATAAAGTGACTCATACTTAGCTTTTATTCTCAAGGAATTCATGGCATCATGGGAAAAATATAAAATTGGTTTGAATCGCGAAGGGAGGAAGAAAGCTCAGAAAAAGGGTTAGGGGCAGGAGATGCTCGTTCAGGGTCAGCGAATGCTTCGTGGCTAATTCACAAAGCAAAAGAAGCCAATATAGTATGTGTATCATAGTAATGATGAACTTTGAAATGTACTGTAAATTATATATGTCAAAGTTTCCTTATGACAATTTAAAGTTTGATGTAAAATAATAGGGGAAATGTGGACGAGGGGCAAAATGAGGAGAATAAAAGTAAAGAGAGAAGGAGGAGCTATGAGACCGAGGAGAGATGACCTAACCTGTTGGTATGAATTTCATCTTCAATTTCCTTTTCTTTGAAACGCACATCATTGTATTGACTACTTCATAGCTTTGGAATGAGGGTTAAAGGCGATTAAAGGTGTTAGTGCATATAAAACAGTTAAAATGGTACCTGTAACATAGTAAGTACTCAATAAATATTAGCCAGTACAGCTGGTAAGCTGGAAGAGCGACTATTACAGACCCCAAAATATACTTCCAGCCCTGGCTGGTGTAGCTCAGTGGATCGAGCGTGGGCCTGCAAACCGGAGGATCGCGGTTTGATTCCCAGTCGGGGCACATGCCTGGGTTGCGGGCCAGTTCCCGGCGGGGACACATGAGAGGCAACCATATTTTGATGTTTCTCTCCCTCTCTCCTTCCCTTCCCCTCTAAAGATAAATAAAAATAAAATCTTTTAAAAATATATACTTCCAGCCCTACTTGAAAATTTTATGAGTCCTTGGACAAGTCACCCTCAGGGCTCAGTTTTCTCTCTGTAAAATGAAGTCCCTAGGGTAGAAAAATGATCCTTAAAATCCTTGCCAGCTTTAGAATTGGGGTTAAGAAGCAGGAAGGACTGGGTACACGACAGTTGCCTGGGCCCTGACTTTTGGGGGACAGCCACTACTGTGAGAAAGGAGGGAGGTCTGAGAGGCCGTGTCTTGAGGGGTCATTTTGGAGAAATTTTCATTTCTCCAACATAGGTTTCAGAAAGTGACGCTGAGACCTTCTTAGTTCAAACCCCTCTTCTCCATCAAGCATTCGGTTAGGCTTTTAAAACTTTCCCCCAAGTACTATAGGGACAGCTAGTAGGTCTCTTGGTCTTTATTTTGGGGAGTGGGTGGGTGGCCGAGGTCCTTCTGGAGGAGACCACAAATGAAATGCACACCAGAATCATAAGTCCTAGAGGACTAGGACACCAGCTGAGCCAAAAGGGAGGCTCCCTTTGGACAAGCTACCGGACACGTGTCGCTGTGTCCGCTAGCCGGTGCCGTGAGCTGTTCCCTCCTCCCTTGGCTGCGGGCTTCTTGTTCCTTTACAGACAGGGGATTCTGCCTCTGTGAGGAGCAAAAGACTGCACCCCACCCCTGCTTTCCCCACTTCTGGCTGTGCCCCTGGCTGACCACAGGCTCCGCGGCTTCACTTTAAGAAAAGCAAAAGCCGAGGGTTGCATTCCCCAAAGTGTGCCATGACATAGTTTTTCTGTGCTTCCTTCTCTTGACGTTCGTACCAAAGAGAATAAGAATGTAAACATCTGTTTCATATAAGCCAATTCCAGACTTATAACCTGGTTAGTCTAAGAGAATATTTGATGTGATTAATTTTCCAGTTACAGCACGACAGTTTTCCATCCTTTTATTGCCTTCTGCAGGGAGACAAGAGAAAAAAATAATTTAACCATAATTTC
>PVKM010031010.1:0-17007 GCA_004027735.1 Carollia perspicillata | reverse complement strand
TAAGGGGGGTGGAAAGGGGAGGGAGGGGGGAGCACTGGGGGGTGGTATGGGATGGGAGTAAAAGACAGAAAACTGTACTGAAAAACAATTAAAATAAAAAAATAAAAAAAAATAAAGTTTGAAACTTTGTATTTGAGAACAATAAGTTTGTATATTTTAGGAAGTTCCTGAAGACCCATAACTATTTTACTCTTGTTTCATAGTTTAAACAGTTATTGTTGTGCTTTTTTTTAGAAATACAGATTTAATTTTAAAAACCTTCCTTTATAATAATGATATTTGTGTTTGAATGTTTCTTCTTCCTCTTAGTTGCTCCTAAATAACCTTTGATTTAAACTCCATGAGATGATTTATAGAGTTCGAATGTCTTTCTAATACAGGCAGCTGTGCACCTTAAGCATCTTTTCTGCACTGTTTCGTGTTTACAGGGATTATGTTTAGATGATCTTTGTTACAGCGCATCACATTAAACCAGAGTCCAGGAACTACTGTCAACAAACTGAGCCTTTGTGTGAATTAGATGAATTGGAAAAATACCCACAAAAAACCCCAACAGGCCAGATGCAGTGCTGTTCCTGGGTACCAGGCTCCAGAGCCGGGGCCGGGCTGCATTCCAGCATTTGGATAGTGCACAGACTGCACAACCCTCATGGCTACGCTGTCATGAAATCTGTTTGAAATCTGTGCACCTGCTGAGCGTTACTCACATGCTTCCCAGGCTAAGTAAGGAAGTTCTGGGTTCAATGGGCCAGTGTTTACCTCAGTGGATCGATTGGCTGATGGACCAGTTCTTTCTAATATTTCCTGGTAAGCACATGGAAGTGAGGCAGAGAAACAGCATCACCTACAATGATTCATTCTGAGGTGTATGTGGTTTATTCAGAAACTGTGGTGCAGGTCCCTAAGAATCTTTCATTTCACTTGGAATAATTATGTACTAGATTTGTACGAAGAAGTGAAGATGGACTTAGCAAGCTGGATTATTCAGAACATTGCCTGGGGCAGAGAATAGGAAGGCACGCTGTGTCTCTCTACTCCCAGAGACTAGTCTGGAGCCTCATAGTAGATGCTTGATAAATATTTACTGAGTAGATATGGAAATGTTTAAGCATTCCTCATATAACCTAGGGGGGAACAATTCTCCCATCCACATAGTTGCATCCCCCAAACTGACTTAACTCCGTAACTCATTAAAAAGGGAACAAAATTTTACTGAAGGGTTTTTGGGGGGTGACAGAGAAGCAGAATCAGATTCCACAACCAATGTTTCAATTTGCTCCTCTCCATGAGCATCACTCATCTTGGCTCTTTCTCTAAATGCCCGTCTTCCTTCTGTTTGCTGCATCTCCTTTCCGAAAACTCCAATTTTGTGTAGTTGAGTCAGCTTTGAATTAAACTTGTGAACCTCCCACAGTAAAACATGAACATAGTCATTGGCAGAATTTCACTACCTTGTTTTCCCTGAGGTATGTTCTTGGGTAGTGAGAACGAAGGTAGGAATCTTATCCTTTGACCTCAAGTGTATAATTTATATGTCTAGTAAAATCCCTTCCAAAGGAGAACTTCTTTCTTTAACCTCTTATCTACCTCTGAGACAAAGGGTAGTGTGGCAGGAGAGAGATTTTGATTCTTAGGTATTTATCTGAATCAGAGCAATTTTAGGCGTCAGTGCAACTTCATCACTGCAGAAGAGTAAGAATCCTGTTCCAATTCTGATATGAAATCACGGCGTGACCCTAGTCACTCTAAAGCTCCGCGTTCTGTAAAACTGAAGTCTTTAGTGTTAAACCAAAGTCAGCGTTTTCAGCCTCAGCTGCATGTTGTACTCCACAGGGAGTTTCACAAAATGTGATGCCTGATTTGATTTGTGGGGGTAATTCCCAGACATTTAGATTTAAAAAAGCCCCACAAGTGATTCTGTTATACAGTCAAGGTTGGGAATTACTAACCTAAGAGCTATGGTGCATGAAGATACTCAGACGAAAAAGGGTTACATGAATATAATTTTATTCTAGCCTTTTTATAAAAGTAAAACAAAACATCCTGGGGCCTTTGTTTGTTTTATGCCTGTAGGTAGGGTGACGAACTTGTCCTGGTTTGCCTATTTCTTACCTGGTTTCAGCACTGAAAATTTGTGTCTTGGGAACCCCTCCATCCTGGTCAAAGCTGAATGACTAAGTTTCCTTACTACAGGTCTTATTTTACAAGTAAGATGTCAGTTTAATTGAGTTCAAGTTGCATTTAAAAATCTCTTTTCTATTCTTACAATACTGGGATGTTCAATTTTGAGCTGTAAGTCAAAAGAACAGAATGCCTAACTAAGTCGAATGTGTTTGGATGCACATTTATTCTCTCTGCCTCTGGAAAACCCCTCCTATTTTTTATGTTGTTGTTTCCACGCTTTTATTCAATATAGTCACTCAAACTGAAAGGTTCTTATTCTCCACCACCATCTCCCTGTCCCTTAAGTATTTGGGAGTTTGGTGATTCTGTAACCTTAGAAGAAAATAATAAAGCAAAAATTAACATTTGTGTTTCAAATCCCCTTGATGATCAAAGATAACTTTTCATAAGAAAAACAAAACAAAAACAAATGCATAGATACAGAGAACAGATTGGTGGTTACCAGAGGGGAAGGGAGTTGGGAGGGAAGGTAAAATGGGTGAAGAAAATCAATTGTATGATGATGTTGGAACTAGACTTCTGATAGTGAGCACCGTGTAGTATACACAAATGTTAAATTCTGTTCTATACCGGAAACCTATATAATGTCATATGATGATTTTACCTAAATTTTAAAAAAGGATACCCTTGTGTAAGTTAATGTATCTTAGCCAAAATTATGGTTAGACTTAGAAAATTTGCCCTGACCAGTAAAATAAAGCAATTGATTCAGGAATCATTAAGAATCCACTTTGCTACCTTGCCCTTGGGAAGAAACAAGCCAATGAAAACCTTGCTTCTGAGGCGTGTGGTGTGTGTGCCTGACCATGTGCTGTGTGTAACTGTATGTGTGTGCATTGTTTGTGTCAGGAGGTGAGAATGGTGTTTCCATCTCTTTCACCTTCTAAATCTCACACAAGGGTCTCTGATTGTCTAAATGAAACCAGCTGTCACCTGTCAAAGGGAACAGGGAGATGTGTTTCCTAGGTTTTCAGACCCCGGGTACAATAGGGCCATAGAAGGATGGAGATAATACTGAGTATTAGTGGGCAGCATCTGGCAAGTTACCACGCTGACTTCAGCTATTTAAGCAGAGAACACGGCTGAGTCCATGTAAAATGACTAGGAAAAAGGCTTTGTGGTAGAATTTGACTTAGTGCTCATAACTTGGAGCCGTATAATGTGCACTCCTTGGCTCTGTTTACTGTCCAGGGAACAGACTGGGGAGGGTCACCACCCATCTTCAAACTTGGCCCATATTATGCATTAAATAAACAGCGGCTGTCATTACTATTAGAGCAGCATGAAAGGCAATTAGCTTTTGGCAGCACATTGCGGCAACAAGGCCTGAGTCGCTCAGGAAACCTGGGCATTGGCCACAGAAATCACTGTCGCTTCTACATGCAAAAGGCAGAGGACAAAAGGGATAGCTGATTGGAAAAACCACATGTTGAGTTTTGGTCTTTTTACGTCATACCCTACACCTCATTGCCCAGCATTGCCAGATGCATTTATGAATTTCTGCTTGAAGATTTTTCTCTCTCTTCTTTCTTTCTCTCTCTCTCTAAGAGATGCTCCCAATTCTTTCAACATATGCCTACTGAGCACTTGCTATATGAAAAACACTGTGCTTGGAACCAGGGAAATAGAAATCATTAAATTTATGAAGTTTATAATAAAACGGAAATGGAAGGAGAGGGAGGTGTGTGTGTGTGCACGCACAGTTCCTGTTGTACCCTAGTTACTGAGCACTGAGTTGCAACAATGTTTTTCTTCTCTTTGGGATATTTATTTATTTTACTTCCATTTTCTCATTGAATTCTCAATTTTTCTTTTTTTCTGATTTAAATTTTTTAAAATTATTGTTCAAGTACCATTGTCTCCATTTTCCCACCACTGCTTCCCCCACCCCCACCTCCCACCCTCACTTGCTTTAAAACAAAAAATGCTTAAGGGGCATTTACTATTATATGAACACGAGGGAGATTTTTTTCCCTCGAAGTCTGAAACTTTACATTCTATCTGTAAAACTAATGTTAATTCCTGCCTTAGAGGACTGTAGTGAAACTGAGTGAGATCTCCTAGCCCGCACCTGTGTTACTGCGGTCGGTGTCCGCAGGGCAGCTCAGAGGAAATAGGCAGGCGTGTGCTTCGTGTTTTCAGGCAGTTCCCTGTTTTTCAGCAGTCCGCTGTGCAACACAGGAACTTTAATTTATCTTGGTTTATTGAGTTTCCCATTGTCTTAAATATTTTTTTATTGACAGGGCCTTGAAACCTGGTTGCCTTGGCCATTTGGGATAGTAACTGTGATAAGAAAATACCTAAATCTGGGAAAGGGTGGGTAAAGATTCTTCTCCCAGGTCCGGGTCCCAGTCTTCTGTCCCACCCCACCAACAAGCAAAACCCTCAGTAGCAAAATCAGGGGAAACATCTATCTATACGTGGACAATAATTCATTCCAGAAGTTAATTAATAAAGAGCTCAAATGATGAGGAGTATAAAGACTTTCATTTTATTTTCTTTTGATCGTTTCGGTCTCCATTAACTGTGTTGGATATAAAGGAGTTTTATCTCTCTAGCTTCAAAGGCACCCACTGTTTCAGTCTTCCGCCGTGAAGAAAACACCGTCTTTTAGAGGTATGTTAGAAAACCAACACTGCCAATGCTGGAAGTATCTTGCTGACACATTATGATTTTTTTTCTATTTTTTTTTACTTGCAACCCTAGGCAAGGGATAAGTGCCTGCAAATTAATCCATACGGCCTTACTCCTGGGAATATCTATCCCCATCTTAAAGGGAATGGATTCAGGAACACACATGCGTTAACCTGGTAAGTCGTCAGGCGACCTGGCTGCCAGAATGTATTGCCAAGAGGCTGTAAGTCAGCAGGCCTTTCTGACTCATTATAAGCTTAGTCTCCTGACGAGCAAATGCCAGTAAGTGACTAGAATACCTGCCCAGATGTGAGCAGCCATCTTTGCAGAAGGCCTCCAGGGGCCATTAGGAAAGAGAGAGCCTGAGAAGTCTGCCTTGTGGCCAAGAAGAGAGACAAATAGTTCTCCTGAGCTGTGCTGTCTGTGGGCTGCCTAAGTCCAGAAGGCAAAGAACTTGTACAGCTGACAAGACTGTGTGCCAGTGGCTGGAGGGAGAAATGAGGCTTCATGAGCGGTGGTTTTCTTTATTGAGGCAGAGGTTTCTCAAAGTCCCCAGGAAAAAGAGAAGCTTTGTGTATAGTAGATGACATGATCTCTATCCCTTCCTTGCCAAGAATCCAAAAATTATTTCTGTCTGAAGTAATCTTTGATACTTAATTGCTTTTAATACGTTCTGGTCGGTAAAGGAGCATGGCAGTAAGTATCCAGTGAGGCCCTTCTAATAACAGGTCTTTTCAAGATAATAACAATGCTGCCCGTTGTGGGGTTTTAGCCATCCATTACTCATGAATTTATTAACTTATTCATTCAAAAAGTGAGGAAGTCATCTTCTTTTCCATTCCCTAGTAACAGGTACGGTGACATACTACTTTCCTTTCCACTGATGATAGGAGCTCTTGACTCCTTGCTTGATGGATGGGTATGGGCTTGAAACAGGGCAAACATTAGAAATGGTTAAGGATGCAGGCTCTGTATTCAGCAATATCTAGTTTTTAAACCCCATATCCTGTACTTTAATAGCTGTGAGATCAGCTTCTGCATTTGTAACATGGGGATCATAATAGTATTTACTGATATGACCATTATATGACCTCAAAAAGAATATCAGTTAAGTGTGACAGATAATCTGGGTGTACATGGAAATACAGGCCCACCCCCACCATCATCTCAGAATTTATTTTATTGAATCAATTTGAGCATGATTCAACAGGCTACACTGATGACTATATGAAGAAGCTGCCATTGTGTGTCTCTTAATGATATTGATCGTTAGTTCATGTAGTGTCCTTTCAGGCAAGATTTTCATGCCTGATCTTAGAAGCAAGAGTGGCTATCTTCCCAGTAGGTAATTGTTTCATTCTCATTTCATGGACAGGTTTCTCATTTTGAAAGATGGCAGGCCATACATTTGACTGTCAGAAAGCTTGGAATCCAAACCTGGAGGGCTGTGATAACAATAATTTTTAATTTCATTCCTGAGTCTACTTCGACAACCTTATTCCTGGCTTTTCTTCCACTGTCATGTTATATTAACTTTAAGTTTATACTTTTATTACTATATATGGCTTTTTAAGCAGCCTGGAAATCCTTATGATATAAGATAGAATGTAATTAGTAAATAAAATTTAACCATACTCCATTGGAAACTATAAAAAAGGAATCTTAGGTGCTACACTGTGCCATAATTGTAACTTCAGTAGGGCTTTAGGTAGGTGAGAATGAGAACAAAGTGGATTGGAGCCCAACAATGTGGATTGGAGCCCAACTTGGTTGCTTTTATCTCAGGGTGAGGGTCTTCTGAAGCCAACAGCAGCTAGAAAAGTATCACCTAAGAATGACAAATAGCAGGATAAGTGGCATGTAGATCCTAGTGAGCCCTCTGATTTGTCATGGATTCCACACTTGCCACTTCAAGGAGCACTGTCTGAAATCCTCTGCAGGAGGTACTGGCTACACTCGTTCTACTACCAAGTCTCATCCAAGCTGTGGCTTGCTTGAGGCTTCACACTTAGGAGTGAAAGATGGGGACCCTGCCTCCAAATCCAATTGACTTTGCCGGGTCATTTTTCTGCCTCAGGAAGAGAGGATCAATGCAAAATGTTCTCTGATCAGCAGGTGAAGCTTCATGACTTGCAGATAACCATCTTCTTTTTATCTATTTACTTCTGAATCTTCATTCAACTCCTCCTCCTTCTCCTCTTCTTTCCCTTCTAACTTTTCACAGCTTCTTTCTTGCTTCCTGTTGACTTTGTTATCATGTCGCCCATTTCCTACAACTGTAAAGGTTACACCAGATTTGAAAGACCCATGAGCTGTCTGTCAGGTTGCCCGGCATTTAGGAAACTTCCTAAGACTCACTTCCCTAGGCCAATACCTTTAGAGTGAAGGAGATATCTACCTGGCCCTTCTCTACTGATTTCTCAAGCTTGGGCCTTTTATGCACACAGGAGACTGGCATTCCCAGCATGGAAATCACACGGGCCTTACTTTGTTCCTTCTCTAAGACCCAGGCATCATTCCGTGTGTGCATCAATTGGAGAGATTGACTAAGCCTGTGTCCCTTATCAGCCTATCAACCTCTTGCCTAAGAGCGCTTTGTGCTACTTGGTACATTTATTTATTTATCAACTGTCTTTCATTGATATTAGGTAATCTTCATGAAAACACAGATCTTGCCTTGCCTTGTTTACCATGCTAGTATTAACTTCTAGAATGAAGTTTGGCATATGGTAGATTCTCAGTAATATGTTAAATGAATTAGCCAGACTATTATTGTCCAGGTTCATTCAAGATTTAGTCAGGAAATAGAAATCACTCTGAGTACTCGAAGTAGGAAAGAATTTAATACAGATAATCATATGCTTATAAAATCGAAAGGGACACAAAAACAGGTTGTAGCCTTCCAGGACTACTCAGAACTGATCTTAGAGTTTTGATACTCAAAGTTGGTCCAACAGATATGACAAACAAACCAACAAACCAACAAAAACTCATAGACACAGACAACAGTGTGGTGAGCCCCAGAGGGAAAGGGGACGGAGGTAACAGAGGGTAAAAGGGTCAAATATATGGTGATGGAAAGAGACTTGACTCTGGGCGGTGAACACACAACGTAATACAGATGATGTACTATAGAATTGTACACTTGACACCTAGATAGTCACCCCCCCCCAATTTAATAAAATTTAAAAGTAAATAAAATTTAAAAAATAATAAAAATGAAGTTGATCTGAGACTCAGCAGCACTGAATCACTTGGGAGCTTGTTTGCCTCAGGCCCCACCCCTGACTGACTGAACCAGAATCTGATTTTAATGAAATTTCCCAGTGACCCATGTGCATCACATTGCTGTAGGAGAACCACTGCTCCAGGGCAGCACTTCTGAGACTGCAGCTAAAGCTATGCCGCCCCTGATGCCTGGTCCCCTTCACACCGGGGCCTGGAGAATGCATGGTCAACAGTTCCATCCAGGAATAGGAAGTCAGCACCAGTAGACTCGAACACTACTGCTGTTTTTATATTATTTTATGTATTTCCATTTTATTGTGGTAGAAAACACATAACATAAAATTGACGATCTTGACCATTCTTACGTATACAGTGCAGTAACATTAACTGTATGTACGTTGTTGTTCAACAGATCTCTAGAACTTTTTCATCTTGGGAAACTGATATTTTATATCCATCAAACAACTCCCTTCCCCCATGGAAATGACCCTTCTACATTATGGTTCTAAGAGTTTGGCTACTTTAGATAACTGATGTTAGGGAACTTATGCATTTTTCTTTTTTCTTGGTGATTGGCTTATTTCACTTAACATAATGTACTCAGGATTCATTCCTGTTGTAGTATGTGACAGGATTTTCTTTTTTTAATGCTGAATAATATTCCATGCTATGTCTGTATCCCATTTTCTTGATCTATGTATCCACTGACAGTCTCAGACTGATTCTATATTTTGGCTATTGTGACTAACGCTGCAATAAACATGGGTGTGCAAATATCCCTTGAAGATCCCATTTTCAGTTCTTTTAGATATATTCCTAGAAGTAGGATTGCTAAATCACATGGTGATTCTATGTTCAATTTTTTGAAATTGAAAAGTTTCCATACTGTTTTCCATAGCAGATACAACATTTTACATTGCTACCAACAGTGAACAAAGGTTCTAATTTCTTCACATTCTCTCCAACATTTGTTATTTTCTGTTCTTTTGAGAATGAACATTCTAGCATGTATGAGGTGGTATCTCATTGTGGCTTTCATGTACATTTCCCTGGTAATTAGTGATGTTGAGCATTTTTTCATATGCTTGTCTTTGTATATCTGTTTTGGTTTATTCAAGTCCTTGGCTGATATTTTAAATCAGATTATTATTATTATTTTAGTTGTCATTGAGTTTGAAAGCTAAATTAAAGCATTAATTATTGCTTTAATATTATGGATATTAACCCTTTATCAGATATATGCTTTGCAAATATTTTCTCCTATTCCATAAGTTGCCTTTTTACTTTGTTGGTTGTTTCCTTTGTTCTGTAGACATTAAGTTTGATGTTAGTCCCATTTATCTATTTTCACTTTCATTGCCTGTGCTATTGGTGTTATATCAAAAAAATCATTGCTTAAAACTCAGTGTCATTAATATTTCCCCCCATGTTTTCTTCTAGCAGTTTTACAGCTTTAGGTTTTACAGTTAGGTGTTTAATCCATCTTAAGTTGATTTTTGTGTATGGCATGAGGTAAGGGTCCATATTCATTTTTTTGTGGGTGGATATCCAGTTTTCCCCATACTATTTGTTGAAGAGACCATCCTTTCTACATTGTGTATTGTTGGCACCCTTGATGAAGATTATTTGACCATGTAAGGAAAGACTTATTTCTGGGCTTTCCATTCTACTCTATGGGTTTATATGTATTACAGTTTTTCTGCCAGAAGCATAGCGTTTTGATTGATGTAGCTTTGCAATGTTTTGAAGTCAGGAAAAATGAAGCCTACAACTTTGATTTTTTTTCAAGATCATTTTGAATATTCAGGGTTCTTCAAGATTCTCCATGAATTTTAGGGTTATTTTTCAGTTTCTGCAAAAAAATAAATCCATTGGAATTTTGACAAAGATTGCAGTGATTCTACAGATTGCTTTGGATAGTATGGACATTTCAACAACATTAGGTCTTCCAATCTATGAAATAAAAATGTCTTTCTATTGCCCTGCCCAGGTAGCTCCATTGGTTGGGACATTGTCCCTTACACCAAAAAGTTGTGGGTTTGATTCCCAATCAGAGCATGAGGTTACGAGTTCGATCCCCAGTCAGGACATATACGGGAGGCAACTGATTGATGTTTCCCTCTCCTTCTTTTATCATTCTGTAAAATCAGTAAATATATCCTCAGATGAGGATTTTAAAAATGTCTTTCTATTTATTTTTGTCTTCTTTAATTTCTTTTATCAACGTTTTGTAGTTTTCAGTGTACAAGTCTTTCACCTCCTTGGTTAAGTTTATATCAATTTTTAAAAATTTCTGCTGCTCTGCCACAATACTGCTCAGGGAATACCTGTGGCTTTGCAGCCCTGCTATAGCAATGACAGCCAAGAGCTTTATCTGGGAAGGAAATGGACCCAAAATATACAACACACATATATACACATTCAATACGTGTATATATGTGTATGTATGTTTTACAGTCAGGTTTTATTATCCTAATTTTATGAAAAGGAGATGCTCTGACATTAAGTTACCTGCCTAAGGTGACATGAGTAGTAAGAGGTGTGGATGAAAAGGGGGGTTCTATGGAAAGTAACCTCACAGGATGATCTGATCATAAATTTCTAACTGGGCATGTCATGGTGGGTGGTCTTGCCCCACCCACCATGTACCTGTTCAGGCATGTACCTGTTCAGTAAGAGGTTTATTTTTGCCTTAAGCAAAGCCCTGTCCCTTATTTTTCTGCATCCAGGTAAGGGAACTTTGAAATAACCATCCTCAAGCAAGCACAATAACCTTGGTAACTAGCCTGTAATCCAATCCCTACCTTGCTTTCTCCCACTTCTAGGTAATAGTCCTCACTTCTCTCCTTAATTTCAAATGCACAAAAGGAGCTGAAAAACTGTTATTCTTGGGAGCACTTGAGATCTTGCTCTCTGGCATATGTCATCAGTTTGGACCCAAAAAAACTCATAAAAATTCTCTAAAGGTTTGGACGTTTCTTACATCGACAGAGGACTTTAGGAAAAACAGATGTGATCCCAGTGTTAATGAGTGTTAATGAGATTTCGAACTGAAAGTGACCTAAAAGTATAATGTATACTCTTTTCCCATGGTTCTCAAACCGTTATTTGTTGAGCATAGGAGTTGTGCAGGTGTTCCGAAAGAGGTGGGAAATCCCTCCTCATGTTCAAGTACAGCAGATTTGTGTTTATTTGTCTTACATTTTGGACTACATAAGATTCTGTAAGAGAAAACATTTCCTATGTTAGAAAAAATTTCCAAACAATTGCTCTGACTCACTTTTTTTATTATAAAAAAGCTGCTTTCCCAGTGTTAGAATCAGCCCAAAGTGCCCAGCAATCATGTTAACTCATCGCTGCCAATGTAAACCCAGAGCACAAACTGGAATTTGTTCAATAATCCTTGAGGTAAATATTCTGAATAAAGAACAGATATGAAAGTGTGCCCATTTCTTAGTTGATTGGGGTACCTAAAGATATTCTCAGTCTTTTTCCATCAGCCTGAACAATATAACCCACTTTATGGAAGTAATTCCAACATAGGAGGGAGTCAATATGGCAAGGGTAGAGATGGGGAGAAAAATCTTTTGTGTTATAAAAGTTTCTCCAATTATTCTAAAATTCTAATGATATCTCTTCCCCCCCGCCCCCCACTGACTATGATTTAATGAGAAATCCTTAAGTTTTTGGCATCAGAGGTTGTAAACTCAAACTCTTCAGGGGCATGGCATGTGATGGGCATGTGCTCACTGGGCGGGGCATCATGCTGACCTGCACTATGTCCACTCTGTCTGCAGGGGGCAGTCTCAGTTCAGTTCTGCTGCCTGTTGCCACACAGCAACCGTCATTTGGGAGATATTTTAAAAGTCAGAACTGAAGTTTTATGTACTTTTTAAAAAAGGTTTTATTTATTTATCTTTAGAGGGGAAGGGAAGGAGAGAGGGAGAGAAATATCAATGTATGGTTGCCTCTTTTGTGTCCCCTGCTGGGAACTGGCCTGCAACCCAGGCATGTGCTCTGACTGGGAATCAAATTGTGGTTGTTTGGTTCTCAGGCCCGCGCTCAATCCACTGAGCTACACCAGCCAGGGCATTTTATGTAATTTTTAAACATTAGAAACTCAGATGAGACAAAATAACATGTTCTTTAAAAAGCATGCCTATAGTCCAAAAAGGTCATGGGTTACCCATTTGTGACCTCTGTTTTACCTAATTATTGCACAGTGAATAATTGTACTATTATTAACTTCCTTGAGGAAGACTATTTCTTTTTCCTTTAACATTTGGTCCAAACCCATAGAATGTACAAAAACAATCACATAGATTCTAAAAAACAGATACTTCAAAGAAAAAATATTCAGAGGACATAATAGCCTGAAATAGGGAGCAATATTTTAAATTCATTTTTTATTAAAAATCTCTATTGAATGTTGTGTTTGGCTGAAGCTATATATTCTTTGGTGCCTAATGTATCTTTATTTGGGTGTGTTGACCCCACCCTGTTTATCAAATTGTTCTCTGTGGAAGAATGAGCTTATTTCTGGAAAAAAGTGCCTAGGAACAGAGGAGACATTTACTGCTTTTTACACACTCCACCCTCAACATAAAAAATAGTTCTTGCTTTCAAAATATATCGCATGTTTGGCTAATCCATGCAATGGATTTTGATCCCAGTCTTGGCTAGACCTTGTCTAAGTGCAAAATGAATCATTGTTCCTCTTTATTTTCTACCACTATCCCTACGGTGCCCAAAAGAAAGACCTAAACTCTGTAGAGGAGAAAAAAGTAATTTTCCTAATACCCTTCTACATGATCTGGCTAGACTAATCATCAAATTAACATTGGACACATTAGCCGGAGAAAATGACCCGATTTATTATGTAGATACAGGGGTTCCATAAAAATATGAGACCCAAGGACACATTGGTCATTTAAGGCTTATATGCCATCTTGAGCTAAAGAGAAGGGCCTGGGAGATTGTGGCTTTGAACATCAGAGGGCAGGAAGGTAATTCATATCTAGATGACAAAGTAAGTGTTTGGTAAATAAATATTTGCTGGACCGTCTTTAACACTGGGATGTGGAGAGGACTTGGATCCAATGGGCCTTGCTTGGTTCTTCCCTGTCTGCCCTGCGTACTTCAGATTAAACTATGGTTATCTATGATGATACCTCCCTTCCTGCAATAAATCCTCTATGTAAATTCTTTTAGGGAGTTAGGGGAAGGTCCGAGATTTTCCTTTTCTTAAAAGTAACTTTAATCCACGTTCCAGAAGAAATTTGTAAAAAAATTTTATTTATTTTTTTTCAAAAGGGAAAGTGAGGGAGAAAGAAACAGAGAGAAACATCAATGTGTGGTTGCCTCTTGCTTGTGGGACCTGGCCTGCAACCCAGGCATGTATCCTAGACTGGGAATTGAACCCTTGACCCTTAACTTTGCAGGCAGATACTCAATCCACTGAGCCACACCAGCCAGGGCCCAGGAGGAATATTTTAAGGTAGCAAATTGCTTCCACTAAACTCCAAGAAGACAGGGAAAGGCATGTTTGGAAAAAGCTGCAGGACAGGCCTGGATTGGAAATTGGCAAATGGAATCCATATATAGTTACTACCATGGAAGCAAACATTAAAAGCGAAGGGAGGCATTGTAGAGACTCATTTACCAGGAGACTAGCTCAATTACTTTTATTGTCCTGCCTTTGGATTTAAGTAGGTCTTTGAGAATCATCTGTTTTCTACAGAAATGCCCTGAAGGTGAACGGGGTGAACGGGTTTTGTGAAAGAACCAATGTGCAGGTATTTGTGATCATTTTCTTGTCAGCTCTCCAATGAATGAAATTAGCAAGTTTATGGACCAAGAGTAGTCCCTAGGGTTTTGACTCAAACAAAAATAAATTTGGAGTCTTAATTTGATCCCTTCTGTGTAATCTGGGCCAATTTACTTATCTTCTTTGCCTATCTTCTCAGTTTCAATCGCCTATCTGTAAAATAAGAACCATATTAGCACCTCTCTCACAGGGGTAATGAGTTTCTGGCACAAAGGAGGTTGCTAGCAATTTATAAGAATAAGAATTCCTGTAAGAAGAGGAGCTTTGCCAGCATTAATAGTACCCTTTGCCAAATACCCAGCCTTGGCAACAAAATCCTTTTTGTTGGGAAGTCACAAATCTACTCAATCAAATCATTCATTTAAACAATGTTAAACACCCGCCAAATGCAAGAAAATGAGCTGTTTGTGTATCAGTAATAAAGTATATATCTGTCTATATGTTTGAACTAGCACAGCAGATGTTCAACAAGTGTTTATCAAATGCATAGCTGTGATGTTTAGGGCCAGCAATGGTCTGGTGCCTCTTTCCAGAGGCATAAGCAATAGGTAGCCCCCCGTTTAGGTTGGCAGGGTTGCTGCTGTTGGTAGCTGTTGAATAAAAACTGGGTCAGGCTCAGGACTCTGATTTGAGAGGCAGCAGCACATCTCAAGCTGTCCTTGGTAGATCATTTTATTCATCAGGTGGAAGCTTAAATAAGAGTTGGGGATTTATATAATAATTACATACCAAAACTTTTGTGATGTGAACAAACTGGTAAACCTGAAATTATAATGACTATTTTCCTGCTCTAAACGCCATGGGGCTTGAATCGTGTCTCAGGTTTTGTTTGAATTAGAGCTGAAAGACCTGAAAACCACGGAGGACTTGGACTCTGATGATGATGTGCCTCTCCCTAATCCCCAAACCTTTCAAGAAAAACGACCTCTCTCCTTTTAAATTCCCAGAAGATCAGGATATGCCTACGCTCGTCCAACTTTCATTTTCATGAATTTCATATTGACTCAGGCACTGTTTTACTCTGACAAGTGAGTTCTTATGTATATTTACTTAGACAGATATTTTGATTTTTCAGAAGAATTTAGGGTTAAAGACTAAATTCATTCTTTCTAGCAGAGGCCATATCAGACTGTGAAATATTTGATGCCAAGAGAGTCTCACTGTGAAGCTAATGAACCAATGCCTGGTGTGTTTACTCTCCAATTGCTAAATTTAATTCAAGGAACATGGCTGACTGCAAACAATCTTGCCAGACCCAAAGGGAGACTATTCATGAAAATGGTTTGCTGTCCAATAGGCTCTGGTCCAGATTTCTCTCAACTGTCTTACCAGGGATAACTGCTTTGATTCTCCACAAACTGGGCGACAGAAACAGCAGAGGCCAATGTTTGCCTGTAGCCTTTGTTCCAGAGTGGGGTTGGTGAACTCTGGCCCATGAGCCTAATGTGACCCATGGCCTTTTATTGTATAGCTAATGAGCTGAGAATGTATTGTGCCTTTTTAGATAGTTGGAAAAGAATCAAAACAGGAATGCTACTTCATGATGCCTGAGATGATATAAAATTGAAATTTCTGTGTCTATAAGTAATGTTCCATTGGAGCACAGCTATGCCCATTCATGTACAATTGTAAGGCTCTTCTTGTGAAACAATGGCAGCATTGTAACAGAGACCACATGACCTGCGAAGTGCAAAAGACTCTTTACAGAATGTGTTTGTGGTTCCTGTACTAGAAGAGTGAGTACAGGAAGTACTCAAGTGTGAGTACTTAAGTGTGACCCTTAAATGTGAATTTAGGAAAGCTTAGGTTGACCTCTCCCTGGGAAGTGAGAAATCAATAAAATAAGCCCTAACAGACCTTTGGGATTGGTCAGGGTCATGGGCAGAGGAATTGGCATCAGAGAGACAAGTTTGAATCTTGGATTCTCCATTGAATCAGACAAAGTGTTAAGTGCTAAAATCTCTGGTTTTTAGTTTTCTTTATTGTAAAATGAAATTGATAATTCTTCATTCTCAAAGTATTGTTTTAAACCTTAAATTTGGATATACATCTATATAGACAGCAATAGATAAAGCTATATAGAGGTAGAAATAATTATATAGATATAGATGGATAGAAAGATAAATAGATAGGGAGATAGATACAAAGATAGGGACATACCTCTTTCTCTAGCTTATACGGCAAAGTTTGCCACATAATAAACAACTACTCAAGGAAAAGTGGTTATGTTTTTCCTAGAAGTCTTCAGAGGAAGGAGCTTTATGTTCTTTCTTTCTTTTGCTAATTTTTACATTGAGGAGTTTATGCTTAGTGCCTTATAAAGATCACTGCCATGTAAATTCTCAAATGAAAATGCAAAGCTGTTTAACATCAACCAAGAGACTTCAGTGGGGTGGAGAATCTTTATTAAATTTCTCACATTCCATGCTGATTCCTCTTTTCCTGGGATAAGCAAACAAAGTTATTTTGTCTTTCTCATGGCAGCTACTTTTCCCAATTGTAATAATTTTAACTTCTCTGGGCCTTATTCCAGTTGTCCATTCCAACCCAGTCTGCTGTGTTGAGTGATTATTTAAAACTTACTCTGAACTTAGTCCCATTACCAGATCTAAAGTCATTTTGTGCACCCTAAGGTGGGAATCTCTAGTCATCACCAAAAGAGAAACAAAACTTTATTTGCCCCAAATCTTAAATTTCCAAGAAAGGGCAGATAGACACTATATATGCATTTTCCTACTGGATATGCATACAACCTAGTGAGGAGTACTCATGATGACTTTCAGAGTCAGAGTCTTGTGTATCTTAAGAATTTAATATAATCATGGCCAGCTGGTCCAACATCAATGAATGCATCATAAATACACTATATAGGCAAACTGTACATGGAACAGAGATCTTACTCATTACACAAACATTCACACATTTTGATTTTGTAGAACAAATATTGCCTTCACTTATTTCGAAGCTTGGTCTGGGTCTGTCTGTATCTATCTTAGACATATGGAAGTAGGGAGATGCTTGTTCTAGTGCATATGCATGATGAACTTCTGACTCAGATTCACCTTCACTTATTAAGCAGCTGATAAAGGTCTTGGATGCAATTGTCACTTTTATGTGCATTATATTATGTAGTC